>ML812317.1:157702-216558 GCA_009831015.1 Picea engelmannii
TTTTGGGGTATGTTGCGGTTAGGGCCTCAAAACGGCTCCAGAAGTTCAGGACCCGAAAAACTACTAAAAATAGTAAATTGCCAAAAATGTCAGAAAACTATTTTGAGCCAGTTGGAGAAGGTGGGTGGCCACCGATATCCATCTGGATCATTGTCATCCATTAAAGGTGAACTTAACTTATGTCTGTACAAAGACATGGCTTGGTAATCACTTGACCTTACAGTATGAATCCATATAGGATTATATTTCAAATTTAAAAATGGGAGGTACGGTGCCTCTCCCTCTCTAAAATATGCGCTGATGTGCTGGAATGTTGGCACAATGTTGAGGTGGAGTGATTCTCCTACATCACTATTAGGAAGGAGTTGTAAAAGCTCTTGAAAGTGGGATTATCTTTCTTGTTAAGTATTCTAAATGGGTTTTTAATTTGGTTCCTGTTCAGAAAGAGACTGGTCAGATTTGATTATGCGTTGATTTTCGTGCATTGAATAGGGATAGTAAAAAAGACCATTTTCCTCTCCCTAATATAGAAATGATTTTGCAGCAATTTGCAGAGTCACAGATGATGTCCTTACTTAACCATTTTTCTAGTTACAATCAGATCAAGGTAAAAAGGACAGATAAATATAAAACCACTTTCATTACATGTTGGGGCACTTTCGCTTATGAATGTATGCCTTTTGTCTTATCTAATGCAGGTGCCACTTTCCAAAGAGATATGCAAATATATTTTGACGATTTGATCGGAAAAAAATATTCAGATTTATCTTGATGACCTAACTGTGTATTCTAAAAACCGATCAGATCATTTTGGTCATCTTAAAAATATTCTCATGCGATACAGGAAATTTGTCATTTCTTTAAATCCTTCTAAGTCTATCTTCAGTGTTACCAAGGGAAAGCTCATTGTGCACATTGTCTTTGATTCAGGAATAAGCATAGATCCCGAAAGGGTTGCTGCTATCCTAAATCTTCTTGCTCCTACTTCCAAAAAGGAGGTTCAAGCCTTTATGGGTATTATCAACTTTGTCTGTAGGTTTGTTCCTAATTTTGTTGTAATGGTCAAACCAATTCACAATCTTATTAAGAAATATTACTCCTTTTCTTGGATGGATGATGTCGAAAATGATTTCGTAAGGATCAAGAAGGCAATCATTTATGCACTAATTTTGGCAAAGATGGATTTTGAAAAAGAATTTATTATATATACTAATTCCACAGAGGAAGCAGTTTATGCTATCCTCATGCAATATGATGACAAAGTTAATGAAAAACCAGTCGCTTACATGATTCAAATCTTGTCAGATGATGAGTTTAAATATTCTTATATTGAAAAACATGCTTTCTCTCTTGTTAAATCTATTGAAAAAAATTTCCACTTCATCTTAGGTAAGCAAATGCTGGTAAAAGTCCCTTTACATGTCGTCAAGTTTTTACTCTCACAGACTTATCTTTATGGGAAGCTTTCACATTGGCTTTTCAAGATCCAGGAGAGTGATCTAACCATCATTACTTCTAAAACTATCAAGGGACATGACTTATCCCTTCACTTAGCTCAGCATGTTGAAGCAAGTGAAGAAATTGATGAACAAGATAGCTCTCTATCAACACTATTTTACATTGATC
This sequence comes from Picea engelmannii, assembly GCA_009831015.1. Classification (NCBI taxonomy): domain Eukaryota; kingdom Viridiplantae; phylum Streptophyta; class Pinopsida; order Pinales; family Pinaceae; genus Picea; species Picea engelmannii. Next base: position 159,329 of record ML812317.1, read on the forward strand.
AACAAATCCTTCCTATAGTTGAACATCCTTGGTATAAAAATCTGGTGTATTACTTGCAAAATCAAATATGCCCAGATAATTTGGATACTCATCAAAGAAGAAGGCTCTATATCAAATATTCTAGATACTTCATTTTAGGAGACTTCTTGTTTAGGAGATCTGCCAATGGTATGTTACTTTGTTGTGTGAATAATGAGGAAGCAGATAAATTGTTACAAGAGACTCATGGTTCTTCAAATTATGTTATTCATGTACGAGGTCACTTTTCTACTAAAACTACTTCTTTTAAAATAATTAGGAAAGGGTAATATTGGCCTTCAATCTTTCGTGATTCTTATAATTTTTCAAGATCTTGTGACAACTGCCAGAAGTTCGCTGGGAAAGAACGTATTTATGTTATGCCTTTACAACCTGTCCTCCCTGACTTTCCTTTTTCAAAATGGGGTATGGACTTTATTGGTCCTATTAATCCCCCATCTTAAGTAGGACAAGTGTTTATCTTGACAGTCACCGATTATTTTAAGAAATGGAATAAAGTTGCCGGACTTAAGCATTCGCGGGATGAGCAGGTGATTTCTTTCCTTGAGACTAATATATTTTTTAGATTTAGTCTTCCTATGGAAATTATTACAGACAACAGTCCTGCTTTTATTTTTGCTAAGCTGACTTAGTTTCTAGCTAAACTGGGAGTTAAACATTTTACCTCGTCAGCTTATTATCCACAAGGAAATGGGTAAGCCGAGTCTACCAACAATAATCTGGTTAGAATTATTAAGAGGCTCGTTGAAGATAATCCTCGCCAATGGCATACTCTCCTCACTTACACCCTTTGGGAAGATCACACTACCACAAAGCTGAGCAATTGTTGCACTCCTTTCCAACTTGTTTATGGTCAAGAAGCCATTTTGCCTACTGAGCTGGAACAATCTTCTCTAAGGCTGATGTTACAGGTTGAAGAATTAAATTCTTCCAATATCTCTCAAACAATGAATGCACTCTTGGATTTAGAGGAGAAAAGGACGTTTGCTTTGGATAAAATTAAGAGAATACAGAAAACCGGTAAAATTTATTTCAATAAAATTGCAAAGGCTGTCAAATTTAAGGTTGATGAGAAGGTCCTGTTGCGGGATTCAGCTCATGCTGATAGAGGAAGGCATTTAAAGTTCCAAAAGTTATGGTTGGGTCCTTTTAATATCTCTTTTGTCCTGGGCGAAAATTCCTATATCCTAAAGGACTTGCAAGAGTGATTATTCTCCTATAGCACCAAGGATTCACACTTAAAACACTATGTGGAACCAACTTGAAATTTTAAATTTTGTATGGAATGTTTTTTGTATTATATTTTTGTTTTATTTCTTTGATTTCATTTCGTTGTTATTTCTTTATGTTGTTTCAATTATATTGTTTATTTCTTTATTTAACTTTTTTTTCTTGTCAGAAATAAATTGTTGGATCAGTTTTTGCCACAGCGATGTTATTTTGAAAGTATTGTTAATCAATAACAATCAGCTTACACAGTTGTCACGATGTTTCCCCTTGAAAACATCATTGAAATTGTTATCTGCTTCAACTATTGTTAGATAAGATATTTGGTTTTATTCCCTATTCTTCTTTCCTTTTCTTCCATCTGCTCCAAGATTCAAAAGAGCATACCAGTAATTTTCTCTCCTTGAAACCAGGAATTATTTCACATGATCAATCGAATTATTATGCATACAAGGATAAACCCCCTCATACTTAACACTTTCCATGAGTTATTCCCAAAATCCCAATCATTTTTTCCATTAAACTGCTAACTTCCCCCTATTGCATAATCATTTTGATGTTTATTTTCTTGATCTAATGTTCACCTGGTCTGCAAAAATAGACAATCTAAGTTGTTAATCTGTTGGAAACATATTTCCCTGTGGAGTCGCCAGATTGTTGATGCTTAAAATCTCAACGATGAATATTGCTCCCAAATGATTGTTGAACTCTATTATTTATTTATGATAATAATAATTAACTAGTAGGTGGGACCACCTTGTAGACTAGAGGTGCTATGATGGATGTGTTACGCTTATATGTTGATGTTATTATAATGATGCCTACACAGTCTTCTACAGTCGATGATGTAAGTCTTGGTTTCATTCGTTATGATAACATGGTTGAATGATGTATTATTGTGAAATGTTGTTGATGGTCACTCGCAATATAGGGAAGTGATATGGATATAAGGATTATTTTGTTTTACGGGTGTTTTGTTATGCATTAACATTGATTAATAATTTCATACATGATTTTATGAAAAAGGATAATATGATGATATGGGAGTTTGAACAAAACAAAAAGGAAATGGATAAGTCATAAGGTTATTACAAAATAGATTATATATAAACCTTAAGGTATATATAATGGTGACAAATGGAAGGTGATCGACATAGCTACTATACTGTGTGCTTTGGTTAAAGGATTATATGTGAAGCACATATGGTAATGTTTAACATATGGTTATTGTTAAAGTTTTGATATGATTCAGGTGATGCATTATACAATGGATATGGCATTGAATTTATGCAATGGATATGTGTTTGAATTAATGGTTGATGTTATGGTAATGGTTTGGCTAGTACGTTGAGTTGAATAGGGTTGAGGGAGGAAGTGGTGTGCATTTATTGCATGTCACTCCAAACCACCCTTGAGCCCGTAACCCTAGCCATAGTTGCATTTGGTTTTTGGCTTTGATGGTTGTGGAAGCTCCACGATTTCTGGTTTTGAAAGGAAAAACACAGTGCATCTCTTCCCTCAAAGCGATTTTTCCAAGTATGGCTCCTTTACTTTCCATCCATGATGGTCCCTTTGTATTATGAATCGATTTGTTGGTTCATGATTTCATGAGTTTTGTGTTTTTCTTGAGTTTTGATTGTGTATTAGTGTTGAGCTTATGGTTTTCTCTATAACTACTCGGAAATGTTGGATTTTTAAAAGGAAGGAATCGATTTTATTGTTTTGTAAAGCTTGTGCATTGGTTATTGGTTTAAAAAAAATTGTCGGTCAACTTGGTTTTTTTTCTGGTTCTCTGTGGAAAATGATGACAATGGGCAACAATCTTTGAGCTTTTATTGCGCAGGTTTTTACCACCAGTTTGGGTATTAGTTGTTGTCACCCATTTTCATCTCGGTCATGGTTATGATTCGTTCCTCCAGTTTGCAATTTAACTGTCGACAGTGGCATTGTTCTTGCTTTGTTTGGCCAAGCCCCGAGCTATTGTTTCTTATATAATTTACTTCACTATCAATGTTGCTAAATGAATGGCACACTTGGGTTTTGGGCATCACCCAATTCTTTAAATGGAAGTTTGTATTTGTGTTTGTTTCGCCATAGGTTGTGTTCGAGAAGGTCATGGTTATGTGCTCAAGAATTCTTCCACAGTATTTTAAGTGATTCACCCCTTTCATTATCTAATGGAGGTAGCTAATTGTTATATTTGATTTCCCTCACTGTCAATTTTTGGGGTTATAAGTTAAATGATTGTGGTGATTTTAAAGGAGCACGGGATATCTGTTATTCCAAGACTACTCTTGATTACCTTTGGTTCCTTCTCTATGATGACTCATTTTAAGAGAAAAAGAAAGGGTACAGGCTCTCTATGTTTTCGAGGATTCTTCCTTGTCTTGGCCAACTCTCATTACCTCTCTGCAATAAAGTTTTTAAAGAACACGACTTTTTTTTGTTTCTACTGAGCATGACTTGGTTCTACTAATCCCGACTTATTTATGTTTCTCCTTGGGCATTTTTTGGCTCTGTCAAGATTTTGGGTTACAAGTTAAATGACTTTGGTGATTTTAAAAAAGAGCACGGGCTCTCTGACTTCAAAGACCATCTCTTGATCGCGTCTTTGTATTTCCTCTCTGTGATAAATTGTTTTGAAAAAGAAAAGGGTATGGGTTATCTACAACCCTAAGAACTTTCCATTTGGTCGATTTATGGTTATTCCATCCATTGTTGTGTTAAACCCTATCACGTTCATGATCCCATTTTAGTTTAAAAGGCACTTGCGTGTGATTGGTCCATCAAACATGATATTGGTCCTGTCAAGATTAAAGGACACACATGTGTGTGATACGGTTATGTTCAGCTCGTGCATTATGTGGATCTGTATTTTATTGAGCATTTATTTTAAAGGTAAGTATGTACATGTTTAATGTACACGGATCTCAGGCTCAGACCCACATATTTTTGGTTAAATTCTATTGTCAAATTAGGTTTGGTGTCGATTATATTGTTCATGACCTATGTGTGATTAAATCGGGAACGATTATTGTTTGGATGACAGTGGATTTTGTCAGTCAGTATTGGAAATTCAATTGTTGGTGGTTAGTTCTGGGTCTATTATTATTTGATTGCAAAGGATGAATATTGGATATGGATAATTGGAATCAATGTACATATTATATTTTGTTTTAAAAGAAAAACGTTAGCATTGGAGCATGCAGGATTGTGGTTAGAATGGTTATGATGTTGGCAATGATTTTAATGTTATGTTGCATAGATATGGTATAAGATGCAAAGATTGATATAATTTAAGAATTCTGGGAAATTGAATTTATTTTTTTTATTGAAGACAACAAGCATTTTGTTTGTAAATAAGGGAAAGTTAAATGATTTTGGTTTTAGAATGGATGCTTATTGGATTATGATCTATACAGAGTTATGGTTGTTGTTTGATTTAAATTATTTTTTTATGAATAGTATCTATATTATTCCCTCTCATACTCTCACTTTTTCACTCATTGTACCCCCCTCATGATCCCAATTTAAGTTTTTACACACCCTATTCTAGTAAATAAATTTAAAACTTTGTATGACAGTGATAAAGGTATGACACAAAAATAGGTGGCACCTGGTATGTTTTGGTATTGATTGCACAGTTAATTATTTAAGGAATTGTTGAGCAGTACTCGTGTTCTTACTCCCTGTCATGCTACCACTTTTTCATTCATTACAATCCCTTGAGATATCACATGGACCCTATGTCTTCCCTTGCTCATTTGGAAATTATTAAATAATTATTATGGATTGAATTCCATGGGTATTATGTCAATTTATGATCCAAACTTTGTTTCATATAAAGAGAATGCCATGTATGGTTTGTTAAGGGTTAGTTGCTAATAAAATGTTGCATACATAATGATTTTATTCAGTAAAGGCAGTCATGGAAGAAACAATAGGGGAAGAGGTAACTGGAACAGAGTGCCTAGAAGGCCCAGATTCTCAATCCATTTTGATCTTGATCCTCTGGAGTTGAACCATCTTTTTTAAGATGGGTTCTTCAATTGGATTGGGCAAGGGATAATTCATCCTAGACCAGAGAGGCCTCCCTTCCAATCCCAAAATATCCCTGGTATCCTTGTGCCTCCCCATGTATCTATGCAACCAGAAGTTCCCGAAAATGATGGATGGCATGAGATTGTCCATCCGGTAGTCTCCCACCATCGTGGTTGGCCCAACTTGTCATTGTCTCCTCCTCCTCCACCTATAAATCCAAATGATCAAATTTCCCCTGCACACTCACTTGTTCAATCCTTTAATGCTAGAAAATGACTTAAAACTGAGGCCCACAATGTGCAAGACAAAGGTAAAGTTGTTGCTTCCCCCTCATCTCCTTCAAGTGACTCATCAAAATCATTGTCCTCCCATATGCACCTAAGGGACGATTGTTCCCATGTTATTAGTGATATTAAGCCTCAAGTTTAAAATCAAACTAAGGATAATTCTGGGAAGTCCAAAGGGTACAACAGTGATAGAAGAAGGATTTTCTCTCAAAGAGAAAAATATGGATTTGATTTATGTGTTTATGGTTGATTTGTTGAAGACAATGGATTGCAGAAAGTTTTGGACAGCAAACTATCTTTTGGATAATGTGATTATTTACATATTTTGGATATAATTTGAATTTTTTCATACTTCATATTCAAATTTTGGAAATATTTATGGGAGTTACAAGGAGGCATGTGTTTAATTGGATGTCTAATTGTGTTTATTTTTGTAAAGAAATAAAAGGGAGTCACAAGGGGTTCCACCTACTTAGTTATTATTTAATAAATACCCATTATTATTATTATTATTATTATTATTACTTCCCCTAATATAAAATTAGTTAAGTTTAATTAACTTAAATAAATGAGGTAGTTGAACTACTTCAACTGATTTGGAATTCATAAAAGCCAAATGAGAAGGAATAACAAGGGGAGAATAGAAGGAGAAAGAAATACTAAGGTTTTCTCGTGTGTTTTCATGAGATAGTTTAGTTTTCATTCATTCTCCAATTCATTAAAGGCCTAATTCTCTTTTTTGACATCAGGGTCTTATTGTAGACAACAAGGTTCAAAGTTGAACCAAATCATTCGGATGATTGTTTCAGAGGTGTTGATAAATCTTTGATAGTCTGTGTATACTTGTCCATTTATGGATTGAGTTTCATAACCGATAAAGAATATTGTGTAGATTCAAGTTGGCAGCAGTCTGTGGCAAGTTGATCCAGATTTTTAAGTTCATTTTTTTACTTCTTGTCAGAGTCCTTTTGTATGGTTTTCATCGAGGATATCTAACTTTGACCTTGGTCCATGCCCTCACAGGGATTTTGGAATGAAATAAAGTGATTTTTATTCTGTCTCATTTGTGTTAATCTGTGACTTGGTTACTTTTTCTTTTGATCTCCACATTTACTTTCTACAATCTGTATATTTTCATAAAATTATATAAAAATTTCATATTTTGCAACAATATTTTCATTTTAAAAATCAACCTAATCCCTTGTAATTAATATTTGTGGATTGGGAAATAATTTTTGAGGCTATCAAGCATAGGGTGATATTCCTGTCTATCTTGTCTTAGCTAGTCAGGATTCAAAAATGCTTGAGTAAGATAAATTCATTTATTTTCCTTAACATTTATTTTGGCGACCATACTGGGGAGATATTCCATATCCCTCTCGTTGATTGTATGCTTAATTATCATTGAATATATTTATATTCATGCTTTTTATTTTTGGACTGTTTCTTTTCTTCATGATTGTACCTATTACAAGGCATCCCAATATCAATCTCGGTCTTAAAGATCAGACCAGCATTGCTTTAACCTTATTTAACACCATCTTAGAGACTGCTAATACTCAAGTTGAGCTTGAACGCTTGTGGGCAGTGATTGAGAAAGACATAAGTGTCTGATAGCATTGGGAAGATAGGAAACAACAGCCTAGGAATAATCCATAGATTTATTTTTCCTAAAGTTTTGATCTTCTTTTCATGTCCTTAAACCCTTGCATCTCTAGGAGAAGAAGAGGTTTATCCCCTGAGATCAACCCTATTGTTGAAATATGAAGAAGAAACATTGTTTTGTCAAACCAACAAAGTATTCTAAGGATAAATTTGTTTGATTCAGCCAGTTCGTCTTTCTCTCCCTTACCTATCGTTCACAAGATGGAATCTAGCAGTGGATTTGGTGGCATTGGAGGTGCTTCTACTTCTCAACCCTTGGCCTCATCAATGATTGGTAGCTTGTATAATCATAAAATTCCATTTCAATCAACTACAAACCCTTCCAAGGTCATAAAGAAGTATGGTCTCTTTCAATTTCAAGAAGATGCTACTACTACTCTGTGGCATGTTTCCTCTCCTCTTAACCTAGCACCGGCTACTTGTCCACTTCCTAAATTCAAAGAGCATCTCCGTAGGTTTTAAAGGAATAACACGATCACTAGGATTGAACACTTGGTGGCATTTTCTAATCCATGTCACAACATAGGAGCCAATGACAATGACAATTGTATGCACTTATTTGTTAATTCCCTTGAAGGGAAGGCGGCTGTCGATTTCTTTGATATTCCTCCCAAGATTATTTCCACTTGGGAGGAGTTAGTTTATTGGTTCAAATCTACCTATGGGCAGTCTAAGATCCTAGATGGGCAGTTACAGGAGTATAATAACATAGCTTATAAAGACTGTGAGACTATCAAGTCTTTTAACTTGTGTTTGAACAAATTATACAACCAAATTCCTAAACTTATTCTCCCTCAGAACCAAGCCTCTTTTATGCATTAATATAATGTTATACCTTCCCCCTATCATCATCATCTTGAAAAAAAATCCATTGATAACCTTGGTTCCGCTTGGCATACTTGTCTAGAGTATTAAGAACAGCTTGAAAGAACAGGTCTTCCCAAGGGAGACTCAGTTAAACAACCAGACATATTTACCCTCTTACATCTTGTATAAGACATGAATAATCAAATGATAGTGTATGAGCGAAAGGGAAATGTCCCTTGACTTACCCCTGGGGATTCATCTTCTTCTTCACCACCCTTTAGGAATCCTAGTGAAAACAAATTTCAACCTAAAGCCATCATGCCTCGCAGTTGGTGTAACTTTTGCGAGGAACACTATGAGGAAAGTACTTGTGAGGTAAAGAAGAGTGCCAGAGATAAAATATTTGGTAAAAGTCCTGAAAATACGATTGTTGTTTTGGATTTTTCAGAACCAAAGGATGTCATGATCATAAATACTAGAAATAAATCCTATGCTTCGAAAGGTAAATATGATCCTTCCCTCACTTATTTTATCCCAAGATCATCTTCACGAGATGCTATTGTACAGGTTTCTAAAACTCCTGAAAGTCAAGGAACCCCCTCCCCTCTTCCCTCTTACAAATACAACATTCTCAATCAATTGGATAATATTAAAGTTGATGCTACCCTCCTGGACATGGTTTCCATCCCTGAGCAACAAAAGCATCTGAAAAAATTCATGGAAGGAAAAGATTCCATCATAGCTAATCTCTCTGAAGAGGTAGATGAAGAGTATTCAACTACAAATAAAAATAAAGTAGGTGTACATAATATTAGACACCCTGTTAAAAAAAACCTTGTTTTCATTTATGTAAAGATTATGGACAAAATATCCCATTGTTTCCTGATTGACGGTGGTTCAGGCCCAAGTGTGATGTCAAAAATTATTATGGAATATCTAGGAGTGTCTTGTACAAATGAAAATGCCAGAAGCATGCTCTCTTATAATAGTTTACAAAAATCAACCATAGGTGAAATCAAGGACGTGACCTTGGATTTGTGTGCACATCCTGAAATAAGGACAACCATTAATATTCAGGTAATTGACATGTCAGTGAGTAATTATTCAATCATATTAGGAAGAGAGTTGAAATCTTTGACAGGTGGATACCTCTCACTCGATGGGACACACTTATTTGTTCCTCATAATCGTAAGAACATTATAGTCCTAAGAGAGGGAATAATTTCACCTTATATAGAAATATTCCCACAGCCTAATGTAAATTATATCAAGGAGGACCTAGGAGTGGATTCCATCTTTGCAGAAGAGGATAAGACTACCTTGTAACAAATCGACATAGAGAATGGGATGTGACATATGCACTTTGATGGTTCATGCTCCAATGAAGGAAATGGAGCTGGCATTATATTGTACTCTCATATGGATAAAATTCACAAATTTTCCTATAGGTTAGAGTTTGCTTGTACAAACAAGGTCACCGAATTTGAAGCGTTAATGTTAGGCATTGAAAATGCCTACAATTTATGTTGTGGTCACCTTACAGTTTTTGGGGACTCCAAACTTGTTGTAAACCTTGTACGTAAGATATATTCTCCTAGCAACAAGTTAATGAAATGTTACACCCAAACTGTTTGGGCACTTATCTCGAACTTGTTATCTTTCAATATCACTCATGTTAAAATGGAATTGAACTCAATGGCCAACGGGTTAGTTGTTTTTGCAGCCTCTCCTACTCGGCAACTTCTTCCACAAAGACCTGATTTCACCTTTCAATCTTTGTACCGCCCTCATATCCCTAAAAATGTAGAGTCATGGAAGGTCTTCCGTAGTGATGAGAGCATTTTTTCTTTCATACAAAATGAACCTTATAATCCTAAGGATATTATATCCATGGAGGACAACGAAATTTCGAAGGGCTTGACTCCTCTAGAAAGTTCATTTTCATTGAGTGATGTAGGAAACAAAAAAAAACATAAAGAAGAGGAGTTGAAAAGGAAAGTGGGTGAAACCATTTCCTTGAACATTAGGACACCCGACTATCCAAAGAATGTTAATATAGGTGTCCAATGTTCTGATGAAGAAAAATTGAAGTTCACTGAGTTACTTCGTGAATTTCAAGATATTTTTTCTTGGTCTTATGAGGATCTTCATGGTTTTGATCCTACTCTTATACAACATGTCATTCCTATCAAGGAGCGTATAAAACCAGTTATGAAAAAATAAAAACCCATTAACCCTGCATTGGAAGCAACTTTTCAGAAGGAGTTGGAAAATCTCTTGAAAGCTAGGATTATATTTCATGTTAAGTATTCTAAGTGGGTTTCAAATTTGGTTCTCGTTTGGAAAGAGACTGGTCAGATTTGATTATGCGTTGATTTTCGTGCGTTGAATAGGGATAGTATAAAATACCATTTTCCTCTCCCTAATATGGAAATGATTTTGCAGCAAGTTGCAGGGTCATAGATGATGTCCTTACTTGATGGCTTTTCTAGTTACAATCAGATCAAGGTAAAAAGGATGAATAAACATAAAACCACTTATATTACATGTTGGGGCACTTTCACTTATGAACGTAAGCATTTTGCCTTATCTAATACAAGTGTCACTTTCCAAAGAGCTATGCAAATAGCTTTAGATGATTTGATCAGAAAAATTATTCAGATTTATCTTGATGACTTAACTGTGTATTCTAAAAAAGATCAGATTATTTCGGTCATCTTTGAAAGATTCTCATGCGATGTAGGAAATTTGTAATTTATTTAAATACTTCTAAGTCTATCTTCGGCATTACCAAGGGAAATATCCTTCAGCACATTGTCTATGATTTAGGAATAAGCATAGATCATGAAAGGGTTACTACTATCCTAAATATTCCTGCTCCTACTTCCAAAAAGGAGGTTCAATCCATTATGGGTATTATCAACTATGTACGTAGGTTTGTTCCTGATTTTGTTGTAATGGTCAAATCAATTCACAATATTCTTAAGCAATATCTCTCCTTTTCTTGGATGGATGACATTGAAAATGCTTTCGTAAGGATCAAGAAGGAAATCAGTTATGCACTGGTTTTAGCGAAGTCGAATTTTGAGAAAGAATTTATTATATATACTAATGCCACATTGGAAGTAGTTTATGCTATCCTCATGCAATATGATGACCAAGTTAATGAAAAAATAGTGTCTTACATGATTCAAAGCTTGTCGGGTGATGAGTTTAAATATTCTTATATTGAAAAACATGCTTTTTCTCTTGTTCAAGTTGTTGAAAAATTTCGCCACTTCATCTTAGTTAAGCACACGCTAGTAAAAGTCCCTTTACCTGCTATCAAGATTTCACTCTCACGGACTTATCTTCCAAGGAAACTTGCACATTGGATTTCCAAGATCTAGGAGCATGATCTAATCATCATGACTTCTAAAACTATCAAGGTACGTGACTTACCCCTTCACTTAGCTCAGCATGCTAAAGCAAGTGAAGAAATTGATGAACAAGATAGCTCTCTATCAACACTATTTTACATTGACAATCAAATCCTTCTAGTAGTTGAACATCCTTGGTACAAATATCTGGTGTATTACTTGCAAAATCAAATATTCCCAAACAAATTGGATACTCATCAAATAAGAAGGCTATGTCTCGAATTTTCTAGACTTCTTGTTTAGGATATATGTCGATGGTATGTTACTTCGTTGTGTGAATAAAGAGGAAGCACAGAAAATGTTACAAGAGACTCATGGATCTTCAAATTCTTTTATTCATGTAGGAGGTCACTTTTCTACTAAAACTACTTCTTTTAAAATTATCAGGAAAGGGTAATATTGGCCTTCAATCTTTCGTGATTCTTATATTTTTTCAAGATCTTGTGACAAGTGACAGAAGTTCGCTGCGAAAGAACGTCTTTATGTTATGCCTTTAAAACCTGTCCTCCCTGACTTTCCTTTTTCAAAATGGGGTCTGGACTTTATTTGTCCTATTAGTCCTCCATCTTCAGCAGGACAAGTGTTTATCTTGACATCCACCGACTATTTTACGAAATGGATTGAAGTTGTCCCACTTGAGTATTCACAGGATGAGCAGGTGATTTATTTCCTTGAGACTAATATTTTTTCTAGATTTGGTCTTCCTTTGGATATTATTATAGATAACGGTCCCTCTTTTATTTTTGTTAATCTGGCTCAATTTCTAGCTAAACTGGGGGTTAAACATTTACCTCATTGGCCTATTATCCATAAGGAAATGGGCAAACTAATTCTACCAACAAGAATCTGGTTATAATTATTAAGAGGCTCATTGAAGATTAGCCTCGTCAATGGCACACTCTCCTCACTTACACCCTTTGGGAATATCACACTACCACCAAGGTGAGTACTGGTTGCACTCCTTTCCATATTGTTTATGGTCAAGAAGCCATTCTGCATACCGAGATGGAACTTTATTCTCTAAGGTTGATGCTACAGGTTGAAGAATTAAATTCTTCCAATATATCTCAAAGAATGAATGCACTCTTGGATTAAGAGGAGCAAATGATGTTTGCTTTGGATAACATTAAGAGAAGACAACAAACCGTTAAAAGAAATTTCAATAAAAGTGCAAAGGCTTTCAAATTTAAGGTTGATGAAAAGGTCCTGATGTGGGATTCAGCTCATGCTGATAGAGGAAGCCATTCAAAGTTTCAAAAGTTATGGTTGGGTCCTTTTAAGATCACTTTTGTCTTGGACACAAATTCCTATATCATAAAGGACTTGAAAGAGCGATTATTTTCCTATAGCACCAACGGTTCACACTTAAAACACTATGTGGAACCAAATTGAAAGTTTAAATGTTGTATGGAATGTTTTCTGTATTATAGTTTTGTTTTATTGCTTTGATTTTATTTCTTTGTTATTTCTTTCTGTTGTTTCAATTCTGTTGTTTATTTCTTTATTTAACTTTATTTTCTTGTCAGAAATAAATTGTTGGATCAATTTTTTCCACAGTAATGCTATTTTGCAAGTATTTTTAATCAATAACAATCAGGTTACACAATTTTCATGATGTTTCCCCTTGAAAACATCATTGAAATTGTTATCTTCTTAAACTGATGTTAGATAAGATAGTTGGTTTTATTCCCTGTTCTGCTTTCCTTTTCTTCCATCCGCTCCAAGATTCAAAAGAGCATACCAGAAAATTTATCTCCTTGAAGTCAGGATTTCTTTCACATGATTAATCGAATGATTATGCATACAGGGATAAACCCCCTCATACTTAACAGTTTCCATGAGTTATTCCCAAAATACCAATCATTTATTCCCTTAAACCGCTCACTTCCCCATGTTGCATAATCATTTTGATGTCTATTTTCTTGATCTAATGTTCACCTAGTCTATGAAACTAGACAATCTGAGATATTAATCTATTGGAAACATATTTCCCTGTGGAGTCATCAGTTTGTTGACGCTTAAAATCACAACGATGAATATTGCTAGAAAATTATTTCTAAGCTCTATTATTTAGTTATGGTAATAATAATTAACTAGTAGGTGGGACCCCCTTGTAGACTAGAGGCGTTATCATGGATGTGTTACACTTATATGTTGTTGTTGTTGTTATAATTATGCCTACACAGTCTTCTACAGGCGATGATGCAAGTCTTGGTTTCATTTGTTATGACAACATGGTTAGTGTTGAAATAATGTAACTGGGAAGAGCATTCTTATTATTATTTTATTATTGGATTAAATCCCCATTGAGGAGTAATCATGTCATTATTATTATTATTGTTATTGGATTAACCCATATTGAGGATTAATCATGTCGGTAATTGTATAAGGACCAAATCCCCTTTTTCGGATTGGTCATCCGACAATTACAAAGTGCAGAATAAGAATTCGGCCCCAGCAGTTATTATGGAAGACCCATAATTAATTAAAGGTGGGCTTACCCACCCAGAGTGAGAGGTCAGCCCTGCCAGTTGTGACCTTTCACACGTGCCAGTCTTGTATAAATAAGAGGCTAGCACCTCACTTCAAACACAAAACTCACTTGCTAATTCTCTTATGAGGCAAGATGCAATTACCAGTTGGAGAGAGGAGAAGAAGGGTGGCGCATCTCTTGGGGAGGACTTTCTGTATTGGTTTGAGTTATCTCTTGAACATTGTATAAGTTATTTATGATAAGGAAGTTTTGCTGGGTTTTCTTCCCCTAGAGGGTTTCCCAGGATAAATGTTGTGTCTCTTATGAATGTGTATTTCTTAGTGATCTTGTTCTTATTATGCTCTTATCTAATGAAATGCAAAGAAATATAATAATGGCATAAACATTAACATGGTTTCAGAGCCAACCTGAAGAAATCATTATTTGCAAGAGGAAAAATGTCACTATTGCAGCACCTGCAAATTAGGGTTTTGAAAAAGTATCTCTTTTCAGCCCCCTAACCTCCTAGAAAGTTGCGCCCTCCCCCTAGGATCAATTTGGAACCTAGAGTGCACCTTTTCAGTGGTTCGATCTCCCAAAAAGTGAAACCCTAGTTTCAAAAAAGTACCAGAAGTACCAGAAGTACCAGAGTACTAGAAGTATCGGAAGCACCAGTCCAGAAATCCGCAGATCACATTTGATGGGGTAAAATTTAGATTTTCTCAGATCTGAGGACACCAGGATACTCGCCTTAGCCAAGTGCACCTCCTGGTAAGGTCAAAACTTGATTTCGAGCATTTTCAATTTTTGGTTATTTTTGTTGCCGAAAGTACAAGATGTCTGCAAGCACAAAGCTTGTTGAGAAACTAGAAGGCATAGACAACTTCCGTGCCTGGAAGTATAGGATCGGTCTGATCCTTGCAGAGAATGACCTATCAATATTTACCAAAGAAGAAGTGGAGGAACCCGAAGATGCCGTAGAGAAAGCGAAGCATCAGAAGGACTCAATCAGGGCTCAGAGAATCATTGCAGATTCAATCAAAGACCACCTGATCTTGTATGTATCATCAAATAAAACCCCGAAGGAGATGTTTGATGCTCTAAGCAAACTATATGAAGGAAAGAACATTAATCGAAAGATGAATCTCAGAACTCAGTTGAAGAATACCAATATGCAAAAAGGAGAAATGATTCAAGAATATTTCTCCCGAATCTCTGAAATAAAAGAACAGTTGAAAGCGATTGGAGACACCATCGACGAAGATGAATTTGTAATAACTGCCCTAAATGGTCTCGCAAGACCTTGGGATGCCTTCATCCAGTCAGTATGTGGAAGAAAGGAAAAACTACAGTTTGAAAGCCTATGGGAAGAATGCACCCAAGAAGAGACAAGGGTAGCTAATCGTGAAGAACTACTAGCAAGGGACGATGATCAAGCCCTAGCTACTCATACAAAAAGAGGAAGGAAGAAACCCTACTTCAAAAGGGAATCTCATAGAGAACCGCAACCATCAAACAAGTTCAACAACCAAGAATCTCATTCAAGAAATTTTCAAAAGAAAGGACAATGCAAGGGACGAGATCTCTCATCTATACAATGCTATCATTGTGATAATATGGGACACAAGGTGAATAATTGTCCAGTCAAAAGAGAAGAGTACAAGAGGAAGCACAAAAGGAAACATGCTCACATTTTCGAAGATGAAGAACCACCTACGAAGATGATTAAGGACCATGTCTTAATATCAGCTCTCTCAGGATCTGTATCACCTGGAGAGGACACATGGCTCATTGATAGCGGTGCATCAAAGCATATGACGGGTAAGAAAAATACTCTCTCTTATATTTCAGAAAAGAAGTTTTCTCATAAAGTAACTCTTGGAGATGATTATCGATATCCCATCAAGGGAATAGGAGAATCAAACTACAAGCTAGATTCAAAAAACTCAATAACAATTAAGGACGCACTCTATGTACTGGGCCTAAAGAAGAACTTACTCTCCATATCATATTTAGACAAGAAAGGCTATAGACTTTCCTTCATAGATGGAGAAGTTCTTATGTGGGATAAGGGAGAAACCTTAAATGAAGCAATTGTCATTGGAAGTGAAGAAAATGGTTTATATAAGCTGAAGGGTCACCCATAAACTGCTATGACCCGTGCCATCAAAAACTCATGCGAACTTTGGCATAGAAGATTGGCCCACATCAACTACAATGCTCTACCTTACATATGCAAAGTTGTCATGGGTTTACCAGAACTCAAGGTTGATCAGGAAGGCATATGCAATGGATGTGCGCAAGGGAAGAACATCAAGAACCCCTTTCCAAAGAGGGACAGCAAAGCATAAGGAGCATTGGAACTCATCCATTCAGACGTGTGTGGCCTAATGCCATCATCCTCCATTAGCGGGTATGTATACTATGTATCATTTATTGATGATTATTCTCGTAAGAGCTGGATATATTTCTTAAAATCTAAAGATGAAGTATTCAGTAAATTCAATGAATTCAAAGCCTTGATAGAGAATCTATCTGAAAGAAATATTAAGATACTCAGGTCAGATAATGGAGGAGAATACACCTCGAAGGAGTTCGTAAGCTTCTGCAGAGATGTCGGGATAAAGAGGGAACTAACTACTCCCTATAATCCTCAACAAAACGGTGTAGCTGAAAGGAAGAACAGAACGATTATGGAAGTTGTGAAGACCATGATTCACAATCAAGATCTTCCTATGTGCTTATGGGTAGAAGCAGCTATGGCAGCTATTTATGTGCAGAACAGACTATCCCATAGTGCACTTGGGTTCAAGACCCCAGAATAAATGTTCACCGGAAAGAAGCCAAAGGTAAGCCATCTCAAAATATTTGGTTGTCCAGTGTTTATCCATATACCAAAAGAGAAAAGAAACAAGTTGGAGCCCTCCAGAAAGAAGGGAATATTTGTGGGATACTGTGAAGTATCCAAGGCCTTCAGAATCTACATACCTGGTCACTGCCATATTGAGATCAGCAGGGACGTGACCTTTGATGAAGAAGATGCACTTAAGAAATCAAAAAGATGTCAGCTTGAAGAGGTATATGAAGAGGAACATTAAATCCCAGGACGACAGAATCCATGAGGGAAGTTCCCAGAGCTGCAGAAACTGTAAGGGAAGTCATAGCTTCCCCTGATGAGGAAACTCTTGAAGATCATGATATGATAGAAGTTCAAGAACCTTCTCAAATGACCTTCTCCCATAAAAGAAATCTTGCTTGGGCAAGAGAGCTTATTCAATATGGAGAGAAGTATGGTGTTCCAGAAGGAACCACAAGACAGGTGAAGAGACCAAAGCCATTCTCCAGTTACACGGCTTTGATGTGCAATATACTTGATGAAGAACCTACATGTTTTGAAGAGGCCAGCCAGAAGAAGGAATGGGCAGATGCCATGACAAAGGAATACCAATCCATAATAAAGAATGATGTTTCCCAGGCCAAAAAGTAAGGATGTGGTATCATCAAAATGGCTCTTCAAGATAAAACATGTTTTTGATGGAAGTATTGAGAAATATAAAGCAAGATTTGTCGCTCATGGCTTTTCCTAGAAGGAAGGAATCGATTATGAAGAGACATTCGCTCATGTGGCCAGATACACTTCGATCAGAACCATTATAGCTCTTGCTATCAAGATGAAATGGAAGTTGCACCAGATGGATGTGAAGACAGCTTTTCTGAATGGTGTCATTGAAGAGGAAGTGTATATAGAGCAACCCCAAGGATTTGAGGTTGAAGACAGGAAGTCTCATGTCTGTCAATTGAAGAAAGCCTTATACGGATTGAAGCAAGCTCCCAGAGCTTGGTATGGCCGTATAGACAGTTTCTTGACGAGCTTGGGCTTTACCAAGAGTAAATCAGATTCAAATCTCTACTTCAAGATCATGGATAATGAACCAGTAATACTATTACTGTATGTGGATGACTTTTTCTTAATTGGAGAAGAAAATCTCATCATTGAATGTAAACAGAGACTTGCCGCAGAATTTGAAATGAAAGACCTTGGCCTAATGCATTACTTCTTAGGTCTTGAGGAATGGCAGAGTCCGGAAAGAATCTTCCTTAACCAGGGGAAGTACACAGTTGAAATCTTAAAGAGATTCGACATGCTAAAATGCAAGTCCATGAATAATCCCATGGAAGCAAAGTTGAAGCTGTTGGTCGATACTTCATCAGATTTAATAGATGCCACTATGTATAGACAAATTATTGGATCGTTGATGTACCTGATGAACACCGGACCAGACATCTGTTTTGCAATGAACACCTTGAGTCAGTTTCTGGTAGAGACCAGACGTGTTCATTTAGTGGCTGCAAAACATGTGATGAGGTACCTTAAAGGTACAATGGACTATGGTCTCAACTATGATGGAGATCATGACTTGACACTGAGTGGATATACTGATGCAGATTGGGCAGGAAGCGTTGCTGACAGAAAAAGCACTTTCGAATGTTGTTTCAGTTTGGGATCAGCTATGATCTCATGGCAGAGTAGGAAGCAGTCCAATATTTCTCTCAGCACAGCGGAAGCAGAGTACATTGCCACATGTTTTGCTAGCTGGGAAGCTATATGGCTTCGAAAGTTGCTGACAGGCCTATTTGATTTGGAGATGAGAGCAACCACGATTTTATGTGACAATCAAAGCTATATTAAAATGACAGAGAATCATATGTTCCACGATAGGTCGAAGCACATAGAAATCCGCTATCATTTCATCCGCGACATGGTACAGAGAGGAGCCTTGAAGCTCCAATACATTAGCACGGATGAACAGGTTGTTGATGTGTTGACTAAGCCTCTATCTCGTGTAAAGTTTGAACACTTTCAAGATAAGCTTGGTATTGTCCGAAAGGACCCTCCCTGAAAGGGGGAGTAGATGTATTCCTTGCTTCTGACCTCGCTGTTAGACGTAAAGCAATATTATTCATGCTTTTGACATCACTGTTAGACGTAAAGCATGACGTTGTGTGGTCCTTGCTTCTGACCTCGCTGTTAGACGTAAATCAAGATGAGTCATGCTTCTGACCTCGTTGTTAGATGTAAAGCATGGCGTTGTGTGATCCTTGCTTCTAACCTCGTTGTTAGACGTAAAGAAAGATGAGTTATGCTTCTGACCTAGTTGTTAGACGTAAATCATAACGTCGTTGGCTCCTTGCTTTTGACCTCATTGTTAGATGTAAAGCAAGATGAGTCATGCTTCTGACCTAGTTGTTAGACGTAAAGCATGACGATGTGATTCCTCGCTTCTGACCTCGTTGTTAGATGTAAAGCGAGATGTTGATGTGGTCCTTGCTTCTGAGCTCGTTGTTAGACGTAAAGTAAGATGAGTCATGCTTCTGACCTAGTTATTAGACGTAAAGCATGACATTGTTATTACTCGCTTCTGACCTACTTGTTAGACATAAAGCATGACGTTGTGATTACTCGCTTCTAACCTAGTTGTTAGACGTAAAGCGAGATGATGATATTACTTTCTTCTGACCTAGTTGTTAGACGTAAAGAAAGATGTGACTGACACTGAGCTACCAGCTTAACCGATGTGACATTGAGCTAGTGTAGTACTATGATGTGCCAGCCTAGTGCTATGATGAGGTATCATTTTTAATGATACATATTTGATGCAGATGATGATAGCATTCTTTCGAGAATGATGATATTGTTGATGAAGAAAACTTCCGATGACTCGTAAATGTGCTAGACAATGTTTCAAGATGATATTGGTGATACTCTCCTCCAGATGCCACTGATGATGCAGACCTCTCTCGCTTGATGCTGATGAAGAATACCCTTCTTGTTAAGGGGGAGTGTTGAAATAATGTAATTGTGAAGAGCATTCTTATTATTATTTTATTATTGGATTAAATCTCCATTGAGGATTAATCATGTCATTATTATTATTATTATTATTATTATTGGATTAATCCCCATTGAGTATTAATCATGTCGGTAATTGTATAAGGACCAAATCCCCTTTTGCGGAATGGTCATCCGACAATTACAAAGTGCAGAGTAAGAAGTCGGCCCCAGCAGTTATTATGGAAGACCCAGAATTAATTAAAGGTGGGTTTACCCACCCAGAGTGAGAGGTCGACCCTGCCAATTGTGACCTTTCACACGTGTCAGTCTTGTATAAATAAGAGGCTAGCACCTCACTTCAAACACACAACTCACTTGCTCATTCTCTTATGAGGCAAGCTGCAATTACCAGTTGGAGAGAGGAGAAGGGTGGCGCGTCTCTTGGGGAGGACTTTATGTATTGGTTTGAGTTATCTCTTGAACATTGTATAAGTTATTTATGATAAGGAAGTTTTGTTGGGTTTTCTTCCCCTAGAGGGTTTCCCAGGATAAATGATGTGTCTCTTGTGAATGTGTATTCCTCAGTGATCTTGTTCTTATTATGCTCTTATCTAATGAAATGCAAAGAACTATAATAATGGCATAAACATTAACAGTTAGTTGATGTATTATTGCTAAATGTTGTTGATGGTCACTCGCAATATAGGGCAGTGTTATGGATATAAGGATTATTTTGTTTTACAGTTGTTTTGTTATGCATTAACATTGATTAATAATTTTCTACATGATTTTAAGCAAAAGGATAATATGATGATATGGGAGTTTGAACAAAACAAAAAAGAAATGGATAAGTCATAAGTTTATTACAAAAGATATTATATATAAACCTTAAGGTATATATAATGGTGATAAATGGAAGGTGATGGACCTAGCTTCTATACTATGCATTTTGGTTAAAGTATTATATGTGAATCACATATGGTAATGTTTAACATATGGTTATTGTTAAAGCTTTGATATGATTCGAGTGGTGAATTATACATTGGATATGGCATTGAATTTATGTAATGGATATGTGTTCTAATTAATGGTTGATGTTCTGGTAATGGTTTGGCTAGTACATTGAATTGAATAGGGTTGAGGTAGGAAGCGACGTGCATTTACTGCATGCCACTCCAACCCACCCTCGAGCCCGTCACCCTAGCCATAGTTGCATTTGATTTTTCGACTTTGGTGGTTGTGGAAGCTTCGCGATTTCTGGTTTTGAAAGGAAAAAACATAGTCCATCTCTTCCCCCGAAGCAATTTTTCCAAGTATGGCTCCTTTAATTTCCATCCATGATGATCCCTATGTATTATGAATCGATTTATTGGCTCAGGATTGCATGAGTTCTGTGTTTTTATTTGGTTTTGACTGTGTATCAGTGTTGTGCTTATGGTTTTCTCTGTAAATACTCTGCAATGTTGGTGTTTTAAAAGGAAGGATGGATTTTATTGTTTTGTAAATGTTGTGCATTGGTTGTTGGTTTAAAAACAAATGTCAATCAGCCTAGTTTTTTTTCTGGTTCTCTGTGGAAAATGATGACAATGGGTAACAAGCTTTGAGTTTTTATTGTGTGGGTTTTTACCACCAATCTGGGTATTAGTTGTTGTCACCCCTTTTCGTCTCAGTCGTGGTTATGATTCATTCCTTCAGGTTGCAATTCAATTGTCGACAGTGGCACTATTCTTTCTTTGTTTGGTCAAGTCCCAAGCTATTGTTTGTTATATCATTAACTTCACTATCAATTTTGCTAAACGAATGGCACACTTGGGTTTTGGGCATCACCCAGTTCTTTAAATGGAAGTTCGTGTTTTTGTTTGGTTGGCCACAGGTTGTGTTCGAGCACATCATGGTTATGTGCTCAAGCATTCCTTCACAATGTTTTAAGCAATTCAGCCCTCTTGTTATCTAATGGAGGTAGCTAACTGTTATATTTGATTTTCCTCACTATCAAGTTTTGGGTTTATAAGTTAAATGACTATGGTGATTTTAAAAGAGCATGTGCTCTATGTTCTTCCAAGACTATTCTTGATTACCTCTAGTTGCTTTTATGTGATTACTTCTTTTAAGAGAAAAATAAGGGCACGGGCTCTCTGTGTTTTCAAGGATTCTTCCTTGTCTTAACCAACTCTCATTACCTCTTTGCAATAAAAATATTAAATAACATGACTTGTTTTTGTTTCTACTGAGCATGACTTGGTTCTACTAAGCCTAACTTATTTATGTTTCTCCTCGGGCACTTTTTGTCTCTGTCAAGATTTTGGGTTACAAGTTAAATGACTCTGGTGACTTTAAAAAAGAGCACGGGCCTTCTGACTTCAAATACCATCTCTTGATAGAGTCTTTGTATTTCCTCTATGTGATAAATTTGTTTGAAAAAGCAAAGGGTATGGGTTATCTACAGCCCTGAGAACTTTCCATTTGGTCGATTTATGGTTATTCCATCCATTGTTGTGTTAAACCCTAGCATGATCGTGATCCCATTTAAGTTTAAAAGGCAGTTGTGTGTGATTGGTCCATAAAACATGATCTTGGTCCTGTCAAGATTCAAGGAGACACATGTGTGTGATATGTTTATGCTCTCCTCGTGCATTATATGGATCTGTCTTTTATTGAGAATTTATTTTAAAGGGAATTATGTACATGTTTAATGTACACGGATCTCAGGCTTAGAGCTACATATTTTTGTTTAAATGCTATTGTCGAATCAAGATTGGTGTCGATTATATTGTTGATGACTTGTGTGTGATTAAATTGGGCCAAATTATTGTTTGGATGACAGTGGATTGTGTCAGTCGGTATTGGAAAGTCGATTGTTGGTGGTTAGTATTGGCTCTATTATTATTTGATTGCAAAGGATGAATATTGGATATGGATAATTCGAATCATTGTCCATATTATATTTTGTTTTAAAAGAAAAAGGTTGGCATTGGAGCATGCAGGACTGTG
This sequence comes from Picea engelmannii, assembly GCA_009831015.1. Classification (NCBI taxonomy): domain Eukaryota; kingdom Viridiplantae; phylum Streptophyta; class Pinopsida; order Pinales; family Pinaceae; genus Picea; species Picea engelmannii. The sequence continues at coordinate 182,111 of ML812317.1, forward strand.
GTTAGAATGGTTATGATGTTGGAAATGATGTTAATGTGATGTTGCATAGATATGGTATAAGATGCAAAGATTGATATAATTGAATAATTGTGGGCAATAGAATTGTTTTTTTTATTGAAGACAGCAAACATTATGTCTGTAAATAAGGTAAAGTAAAAGGATTTTGGATTTAGAATGGATGCTTATTGGATTATGATCTAGACAGAGTTATGGTTGTTGTTTGATTTAAATTATTTTTTATGAACAGTATATGTATTATTTCCTCTCATACTCTCACTTTTCGCTCATTATACCCCCCTCACGATCCCAAATTCATTTTTTACACACCATGTTCTATTAAATAAATTTAAAACTTCGTATGACAATGATAAAGGTATGACACAGAAATAGGTGGCAGTTGGTGTGTTTTGGTATTGATTGCACAATTAATTATTTAATGAATTGTTGAGCAGTAGTCATGTTCTTACTCCATGACATGCTACCACTTTTTCGCTCATTACAATCCCTCCAAATATCCCATGGACCCTATTTCACCCCTTGATCATTTGGAAATTATTACATAATTATTATGGATTGAATTGCATGGGTCTTATGTCAATTTCTGAGCCAAACTTTGTTTCATGTAAAGAGAATGGCATGTACAGTCTGCAAAGGGCTAGTTGCTAATAAATTGTTGCATACATGATGAGTTTCTTTAGCAGAGGCGGTTGTGGTAGAAACAATAGGGGAAGAGGTAACTGGAACAGAGGGCCTAGAAGGACCATATTCTCAATTCATTTTGATGTCAATCCTCAGGAGTTGAACCATATTTTTCAAGTTGGGGTCTTCAATTGGATTAGGAAATATTTAATTCATCCTAGACCAGGGAGGACTCCCTTCCATCCCCAAAATATCCTTGGTATCACTGTGCCTCCCCATGTATCTATGCAACCAGAAGTTCCTGAAAATTATGGATGGCAGGAGATTGTTCATCCGGTAATCTCCCATAATCGTGGTTGGCCCAACTTGTCCATGCCTCCTCCTCCTCCACCTGTAAATCCAAATGATCAAATTTTCACTGCACACTCACCTGTTCAGTCCTCTCATGCTAGAAAATGACTTAAAACTGAGGACCACAATGTGCAAGACAAAGGTAAAGTTGTTGCTTCCCCCTCATCTCCTTCAAGTGACTCAGAAAAATCAGTTTCCTCACATATGAACCGGAGGGATGATCGTTCCCATGTTATTAGTGAGATTAAGCCTCAAGGTTCAAATCAACCTAAGGCTAATTCTAGGAATTCCAAAGCGGACAGTAGTGACAGAAGAAGCATTGCCTCTCAAAGTGGCAAATATGGATTTTGATTTATGTTTTTATGGTTGATTTGTTGAAGACAATGGACTACAAAAAGTTTTGGACAGCAAACTATTTTTTGGATAATGTGATTATTTACATATTTAGGATATAATTAGAATTTTTTGATATTTAATATTCAAATTTTGGAAATATTTATGGGAGTTACAAGGAGGCATGTGTTTAATTGGATGTCTAATTGTGTTTATTTTTATAAAGAAATAAAAGGGAGTCACAAGGGGTTCCACCTACTTTGTTATCATTTAATAAAGACCCTTAATTATTATTATTATTACTTCCCCTAAACTAAAATTAGTTAAGTTTAATTAACTTAACTAAATGAGGTAGTTGAACTACCTGAATTGGAGTGCATAAAAGTCAAATGAGAAGGAAGAACAAGGGGAGAATAGAAGGAGAAAGTAATACTAAGGTTTTCTCTTCTATTTTCATGAGATAGTTCAATTTTCATTCATTCTTCAATTCACTAAAGGCCTAATTCTCTTTTTTGATAGCAGGGTCCTATTGTAGAGAGAAAGGTTTAAAGTTGAACCATATCATTTAGATGCTTTTTTCAGAGGTGTTGATGTATCTTTGATATTCTGTGTATACTTGTTTGTTTATGGATTGAGTTTCATAACTGATAAAGAATATTGTGGAGAGTCAAGTTGGCAACAGTCTGTGAAAAACTGATCTAGATTTTTAAGTTTAGTTTTTACTTCTTGTCCGAGTCATTTTGTATGGTTTTCATCAGGAATATCTAAGTTTGACCTTGGTCCATGCCCTCACAGGTATTTTGTAAAGATAAAGATACTTTTGATTTCTTGGAATGAAATAAAGTGATTTCTATTTTTTCTCATTTGTGTTTATCTATGACTTGGTTACTTTTTCTTTTGATCTCCACATTTACTTTCTACAATCTGTATATTTTCATAAAATTATATAAAAAATTCATATTTTGCAACAATCTTTTCATTTTAAAAATCAGCCTAATCCCTTGTAATTAATACTTGTGGATTGGGAAATAATTTTTTAGGCTATAAAGCATAGGGTGATATTCCCATCTATCTTGTCTTAGCCAAGCAGCATTCGAAAATGATTGAGTAAGATAAATCCATATCTTTTCCTCAACATTTATTTTGGCGACCATACTGGGGAGATCTTCCATATCTCTCTGGTTGATTGTATGCTTGATTATCATTGAATATATTTATATTCATACTTTTGATTCTTTGAATGTTTCTTTTCTTCATGACTATACCCGTTACAAGGCATCCCAATATCGAAATCGGTCTTAAATATCAGACCACCATTGATTTAACCTTATTTGACATCATCTTAGAGACCGTTAATACATGGGTTGAGCTTGAATGCTCCTGGGAAGTGATTGAGAAAGACATAAGTGTCTGAGAACATTGGGAAGCTAGGCAAAGATAGCCTAGGAATCAGCCATAGATTTTTTTTTCCTAAATTTTTTGTCTTCTTTTCATGCCCTTAAACCCTCGTATCTTTAGGAGAAGAAGAGGTTTATCACCTGAGATCAACCCTATTGCTGAAATAGGAAGAAGAAACGTTCTTTTTTCAACCCAACAAAGTACTCTAAGGAGAACTTTGTCTAATTCATCCAGTTCATCTTTCTCTCCCTTACCTAGCATTCACAAGATAGCATCTAGTGGTGGCTCTGGTGGCATTAGAGGTGCTTCTACTTCTCAACCCTCAGCCTCATCAATGATTGGAAGCTTGTATAGTCATCAAATTCCAGTTCAATCAACTACAAACCCTGTCAAGGTCATAAAGAAGTATGGTCTCTTTCAATTTCAAGAAGATCCTACTACTACTCTGTGGCATGTTTCCTCTCCTCTTAACCTAGCACGTGCTACTCATCCACTTCCTAAATTCAAAGAGAATATCCCTAGTTTTTCATGGAATAACATGGTCACTATGAATAAAAACTTGGTGGCATTTTATAATGCTTGTCACAACATAGGATCCAATGACAATGACACTTGTATGCGCTTATTTTTTAATTCCCTTGAAGGGAAGGTAGAGGTCTATTTCTTTGATCTTACTCCCAAGATTCTTTCCACTTGGGAGGAGTTAGTTTATTGGTTCAAATCTACCTATGGGAAGTCTAAGAGCCCAACCGAGCAATTATAGGAGTATAATAAAATAGCTTATAAAGACGGTGAGACTATCAAGTCTTTCAACTTGTGTTTCACCAAATTATACAACCAAATTCCTGAACTTATCCGCCCTCAGAACCAAGCCTATTTTACTCATTACTATAATTCTCTACCTTCCCCCTATTGTCATAGGCTTGAAGAAAAATCCATTGATAACCTTGGTTCCACTCTGCATACTTGTCTACAGTATGAATAATAGCTTGAAAGAACATGTCTTCCCAAGGGAGACTCAGTTAAACAGACGGACATGTCCACCCTCTTACAACTTGTAAAAGACATGAATAACTAAATGATAGTGTATGAGAGAAAGGGAAATGTCCCTTCACTTACCCCTGGGACCTCATCTTCTTCTTCACCACCCTTTAGGAATCCTAGTGAAAACAACTTTCAACCTAAATTCATCATGCCTCGCAATTGGTGTAACTTTTGCAGAACTAGAGGATGTCATGATCATAAATACTAGGAGTAAATCCTATGCTTTGAAAGGTAAATATGATCCTCCCCACACTTTTTATAGCTCAAGCTCGTCTCACTAGTTTGTACTGTACAGGTTTCTAAAACTCCTGACAGTCAAGGAAACCCCTCCCCTCTTCCCTCTTCCAAATACAACATTCTCAATCAATTGGATAGTATTAAAGTTGATGCTACCCTCCTGGACACGGTTGTCGTCCTTGAGAAACAAAAGAATCTGAAAATTTTCATGGAAGGAAAAGCTTCCATCATATCCAATCTCTCTGAAGAGGTAGATGAAGAGGATTCAACTGTAAATAAAGTAGGTGTACATAATTTTAGACACCCTGTAAAAAAAACCTTGTTTTTCATTTCGATAAAGATTATGGACAAAATAGCCCATTGTAGTCTGAGTGATGGCGGTTCGGGCCCAAGTGTGATGTCAAACATTATTATAGAAGAGCTAGGCTTGTCTTGTACAAATGAAAATGCCAGAAGCATGCTCTCTCAAAACAGTTTACAAAAATCGACCATAGGTGAAATCAAGGACGTGAACTTGGTTTTGTGCGCGCATCCTGAAATAAGGACAACCCTTAATATTCAGGTAATTGACATGCCAGTGAGTAATTACTCAATCATCTTAGGAAGAGATTGGAAATATTTGACGGGTGGATACCTATCAGTCGATGGGAAACACTTATTTGTTCCTTGGAATGGTAAGAACATTATAGTCCTAAGGGAGGGAATAATTTCACCTTATAAAGAAATCATCCCACGGCCTAATGTAAATTATATCGAGGACCTAAGAGTGGATTCCATCTTTGCAGAAGAGGATAACACTACCTTGGAACAAATCGACATAGAGTATGGGATGTGGCATATGCACTTTGATGGTTCATGCTCCAATGAAGGAAATGGAGTTGGCATTATCGTATACTCTCATCTCGGTAAAATTCACAACTTTTCCTATAGGTTAGAGTTTGCTTGCACAAACAACGTCACCGAATTTGAAGCGTTACTGCTAGGCATTGAAAATGCCTACAATTTAGGTTGTGGTCACCTTACAGTTTTTGGGGACTCCGAACTTGTTGTAAACCTTGTACGTAAGATATATTCTCCTAGAAACAAGTTAATGAAACATTACACCCAAACTATTTAGGCACTTGTCTCGAACTTGCTATATTTCAACATCACTCATGTTAAAATCGAATTGAACTCAATGACCAACAAGTTAGTTGTTTTTGCAGCCTCTCCTACTCGGCAACTTCTGCCAAAAATACCTTATTGCACCTTTCAATCTTTGTACCATCCTCATATCCCTGACAATGTAGAGTCATGGAAGGTCTTCCCTAGTGATGAGAGCATTTTTCTTTCATACAAAATGAACCTTATAAGCCTAAGGAGATTATATCCATGGAAGACAACGAAATTCCGAAGGGCTTGAATCCTCTAGAAAGTTTATTTTCATTGAGTGATGTAGGAAACAAAGAAAAACATAAAGAAGAGAAGTCGGAAAGGAAACTGGGTGAAACCATTTCCTTGAACATTGGGATGCATGACTCTCCAAAAAATGTTAAGATAGGTGCCCAATATTCTAATGAAGAAAAATTGAATTTCACTGAGTTACTTCATGAATTTCAAGATGTTTTTGCTTGGTCTTATGAGTATCTTTGTCGTTTTGATCGTGCTCTTATACATGATGCCATTCCTATCATGGAGGGTATAAAACCAGCTAGGAAAAAACAAAGACCCATTAACCCTACACTAGAAGCAACTATTCGGAAGGAGTTGGAAAAGCTCTTGAAAGTTGGGATTATCTTTCATGTTAAGTATTCTGAGTGGGTTTCAAATTTGGTTCCCGTTTGGAAAGAGACTGGTCAGATTTGATTATGCATTTATTTTCACACATTGAATAGGGTTATTATAAAAGAACATTTTCCTCTCCCTAATATGGAAATGATTTTGCAGCAAGTTGCAGGGTTAGAGATGATGTCCTTACTTGACAGTTTTTTTAGTTACAATCAGATCAAGGTAAAAATGACAGATAAATATAAAACCACTTTTATTACATGTTAAGTCACTTTTGCTTATGAACATATGCCTTTTGGCTTATCTAATGCAAGTGCCACTTTCCAAAGAGATATGCAAATATATTTTGACGATTTGATAAGAAACATTATTTAGATTTATCTTGAGGACTTAACTGTGTATTCTAAAAACCGATCAGATCATTTCGGTCATCTTAGAAATATTCTCATGCGATGCAGAAAATTTGGAATTTATTTAAATCCTTCTAAGTCTATCTTCGGCGTTACCAAGGGAAATATCCTTCGGCACATTGTCTATGATTCAGGAATAAGCATAGATCCTGAAAGGGTTGTTTCTATCCTAAATCTTCCTACTCCTACTTCCAAAAAGGAGGTTCAATCCTTTATGGGTAATATCAACTGTGTTCGTAGGTTTGTTCCTGATTTTGCTGTAATGGTCAAACCAATTCACAATGTTCTTAAACAAGATTGCTCCTTTTCTTGGACGGATGCTATCGAAAATGATTTCGTAAGGATCAAGAAAGCAATCAGTTCCACACTGGTTTTAGCGAAGTTGGATTTTGAGAAAGAATTTATTATATATATACTAATGCCACAGAAGAAGCAGTTTATGCTATCCTCATGCAATATGATGACCAATTTAATGAAAAAACAGTGGCTTACATGAGTCAAATCTTGTCGGATGATGAGTTTAAATATTCTTATATTGAAAAACATGCTTTCGCTCTTGTTAAAGTTGTTGAAAAATTTCGCCACTTCATCTTAGGTAAGCACACACTGGTAAAAGTACCTTTACCTGTTGTCAAGTTTTTACTCCCAGAGACTTATCTTTCTGGGAAAATTTCACATTGGCTTGCAAATATACAGGAGCATGATCTAACCATCATGACTTATAAAACTATCAAGAGACGTGACTCAGCCCTTCACTTAGCTCAGCATGCTGAAGCAAGTGAATAAATTGATGAACAAGATAGCTCTCTATTAGCATTTTTTTACATTAACAGTCAAATCCTTCATGTAGTTGAACATCCTTGGTATAAAGATCCAATGTATTACTTGCAAAATCAAAGATTCCCATATAATTTGGATACTCATCAAAGAAGAAGGATCCATCTCGAATCTTCTAGATACGTCATTTTAGGAGACTTCTTGTTTAGGAGATCTGTCGATGGTATGTTAAGTAGTTGTGTGAATAATGAGGAAACACAAAAATTGTTACAAAAGACTCATGGATCTTCAAATTTTTTTATTCATGTAGGAGGTCACTTTTTCTGCTAAAACGATTGCTTTTAAAATTATCAAGAAAGGGTATTATTTGCCTTCAATCTTTCGTGGTTCTTATAATTTTTCAAGATCTTGTGACAAGTGTCAGAAGTTCACTGGGAAAGAACATCTTTCTGCTATGCCTTTACAACCTGTCCTCCCTGACTTTCATTTTTCAAAATGGGGTCTAGACTTTATTGGTCCTATTAATCCTCCATCTTAAGCAGGACAAGTGTTTATCTTGACAGCCACCGAATATTTTATGAAATGGACTGAAGTTGTCCAACTTAAGAATTCGCAGGATGAACAGATGATTTCTTTCCTTGAGACTAATATTTTTCTAGATTTGGTCTTCCTTTGGAAATTATTACAGACAACGGTCCCACTTTTATTTCTGCAAACCTGACTCAATTTCTAGCTAAACTCGGGGTTAAACACTTTATCTCATCAGCTTATTATCCACAAGGAAATGGGAAAGCCGAGTCTACCAACAAGAATCTAGTTAGAATTATCAAGAGGATCATTGAAGATAAGCCTCGTCAATGGCACACTCTCCTCACTTACGCCCTTTGGGAAGATCACACTACCACCAAGGTGAGCACTGGTTGCACTCCTTTCCAGCTTGTTTATCATCAAGAAGCCATTTTGCCTACCGAGCTGGAACTTTCTTCTCTAAGGTTGATGCTATAGGTTGAATAATTAAATTCTTCCAATAGCTGTCAAAGAATGAATGCACTCTTGGCTTTAGAAGGGGAAATGAAGTTTGCTTTGGATAACATTAAGAGAAGACAACAAATTGTTAAAAGATATTTCAATAAAAGTGCAAAGGCTGTCAAATTTAGGGTTAATGAGAAGGTCATGTTGTGGGATTCAGTTCATGTTGATAGAGAATGGCATTCAAAGTTCTGAAAGTTATGGTTGGGTCCTTTTAAGATCGCTTTTGTCTTGGGTGCACATTCTTATATCCTAAAGGACTTGCAAGAGTGATTATTTTCCTATAGCACCAACGGTTCATACTTAAAACACTATGTGGAACCAACTTGAAAGTGTAAATGTTGTATGGAATGTTTTATTTATTATAGATTTGTTTTATTTCTTTGATTTTATTTCACTGTTATTTCTTTCTGTTGTCTCAATTCTGTTGTTTATTTCTTTATTTAAATTTCTTTTATTGTCAGAAATAAATTGTTGGATCAGTTTTTTTCCATAGCGACGCTATTCTGCAAGTATTGTTAATCAATAATAATCATGTTACACATATTTCATGATGTTTCTCCTTGAAAACATCATTGAAATTTTTATCGGCTTCAACTGATGTTGGATAAGATAGTTGGTTTTATTCCCTATTCTGCTTTCCTTTTCTTCCATCCGCTCCAAGATTCGAAAGAGCATACCAGAAAAAATTTCTCCTTGAAGCCAGGAATGTTTTCACATAATTATCGAATGATTATGAAAATAGGGATAAACCCCCTCATACTTAACACTTTCCATGAGTTATTCCCAAAATCCCAATCGTTTTTTCCCTTAAACCACTCACTTCCCCCTGTTGCATAATCATTCTGATGTTTATTTTCTTGATCTAATGTTCACCTAGTCTACGAAACTAGAAAATATGATTTCTTAATATGTTGGAAACATATTTCCCTGTGGAGTCGCCAGTTTGTTGACGCTTAAAATTCCAACGATGAATATTGCTCGCAAATGATTGCTAAGCTCTATTAGTTATTTATGATAATAATAATTAACTAGTAGGTGGGACCCCCTTGTAGACTAGATGCGCTATGATGGATGTGTTGCGTTTATATGTTTTTCTTGTTATAATGATGCCAACACAGTCTTCTACAGTTGATGATGCAAGTCTTGGTTTCATTCATTATGACAACATGGTTGGTTGATGTATTATTGCTAAATGTCATTGATGGTCACTCGCAATACAGGGCAGTGCTATGGATATAAAGATTATTTTGTTTTATAGGTGTTATGTTATGCATTAACATTGATTAATAATTTTATACATGATTTTATGCAAAAGGATAATATGATGATATGGGAGTTTGAACAAAACAAAAAGGAAATGGATAAGTCATAAGGTTATTACAAAAGAGATTATATATAAACCTTAAGGTATACATAATGGTGAAAAATGGAAGGTGATGGACCTAGCTGCTATACTATGTGCTTTGGTTAAAGGATTATATGTGAAGAACATATGGTAATGTTTAACATATGGTTATTTTTAAAGTTTTGATATGATTTGGGTAGCGCATTATACAATGGATATGGCATTGAATTTATGCAATGGATATGTGTTTAAATTAACGTTTGATGTTATGGTAATGGGTTGGCTAGTACGTTGAATTGAATAGGACTAGGGGAGGAAGCGACGTGCATTTACTGCACGTCACTCCAAACCACCCTCAAGCCCTTCACCCTAGCCATAGTTTCATTTGGTTTTTAGGGTTTGGTGGTTGTGGAAGCTCCGTGATTTCTGGTTTTGAAAGGAAAAACACAGTCCAGCTCTTCCCTCAAAGCGATTTTTCCAGGTATGGCTCCTTTATTTTCCATCCATGATGGTCCCTCTGTATTATGAATCAATTTGTTCAGTCAGGATTGCATGAGTTTTGTGTTTTTATTCAGTTTTGACTGTGTATCAATGTTGTGCTTATCATTTCCTATGTAAATACTCAGCAATGTTGGTGTTTTAAAAGGAAGGAATGGATTTTATTGTTTTTTAAATCTTGTGCATTGGTTATTGGTTTAAAAAAAATGTCGATCAGCTTGGTTTTTTTTCTGGTTCTCTGTGGAAAACGATGACAATGGGTAACAAGATTTGAGTTACCCATCTAGGTATTAGTTGTTGCCACCCCTTTTCGTCTCAATAGTGGTTATGATTCGTTCCTCCAGGTTGCAATTCAATTGTCAACAGTGGCATTGTTCTTTGCTTGTTTGGTCGAGCCCCGAGCTATTGTTTGGTAGAGCATTTACTTCACTATCATTGTTTTTAAACGAATGGCACACTTGGGTTTTGGGCATCACCCAGTTCTTTAAATGGAATTTTGCATTTGTGTTTGGTTGGCCATGGGTTGTGTTCGGGCATGTCATGGTTCTGTGCTCAAGAATTCTTCCATGGTGTTTTAAGCGATTCACCCCTCTCGTTATCTAATGGAGGTAGCTAATTGTTATATTTGATTTCCCTCACTTTCAAGTTTTGGGGTTATAAGTAAATGATTGTGGTGATTTTAAAAGACCACGGGCTCTCTGTTATTCCAAGACTCTTCTTGATTACCTTTGGTTCCTTCTCTATGATGACTTCTTTTAAGAGAAAAATAAAGGGTAGAGGCTCTCTATGTTTTTGAGGATAATTCCTTGTCTTATCCAAATCTCATTACCTCTCTGCAATAAACTTTTTAAATAAAATGAATTGTTTTTGTTTCTACTGAGCATGACTTGGTTCTACTAAGCCCAACTTATTTATGTTTCTCCTTGGGCAATATTTGGCTCTGTCAAGATTTTGGGTTACAAGTTAAATGACTCTAGTGATTTCACAAAAGAACACGGGCTCTCTAACTTCAAAGACCATCTCTTGATCGAGTCTTTGTATTTCCTCTCTGTGATAAATTTGTTTGAAAAAGAAAAGGGTATGGGTTATATACAACCTAGAGAACTTTCCATTTGGTCGATTTATGGTTATTCCATCCATTGTTGTGTTAAACCCTTCCATGATCATGATCCCATTTAAGTTTAAAAGGCACCTGTGTGTAATTGGTCCATCAAACATGATCTTAGTCCCGTCAAGATTAAAGGAGGCACTTGTGTGTGATATACTTCTATTCTCCTTGTGCATTATATGGCTTTGTCTTTTATTGAACATTTATTTTAAAGGGAAGTTTGTACATGTTTAATGTACACGGATCTCAGGCTCAGAGCTACAAATTTTTGGTTAAATGCTATTGTCGAATCAAGATTGGTGTTGATTATATCTTTGATGACCTGTGTGTGATTAAATCGGGCCTGATTATTGTTTGGATGACAGTGGATTGTGTCATTCAGTATTGGAAAGTTGATTGTTGGTGGTTAGTATTGGGTCTATTATTATTTGACTGCAAAGGATGAATATTGGATATGGATAATTGGAATCGTTGTGCATATTATATTTTTTTTTTAAAGAAAAAGGTTAGCATTGGAGCATGCAGGACTATGGTTAGAATGGTTATGATGTTGGCAATGATGTTAATGTGACGTTCCATAGATATGGTATAAGATGCAAAGATTGATATAATTGGATAATTTTGGGCAATTGAATTGTTTTTTTTATTGAAGACAGCAAGCATTATGTTTGTAAATAAGGGACAGTTAAATGATTTTGGTTTTAGAATGGATGCTTATTGGATTATGATCTGGACAGAGTTTTTTTTTTTGTTTGATTTAAATTATTTTTTATGAATAGTATATTTATTATCCCTCTCATACTCTCACTTTTTCTCTCATTATACCCCACTCACGATCCCAATTTCATTTTTTACACACCTTGTTCTATTAAATAAATTTAAAACTATGTATGACAGTGATAAAGGTATGACACAGAAATAGGTGGCAACTGGTATGTTTTGGTATTGATTGCACAGTTAATTATTTAATGAATCGTTGAGCAGTAATCGTGTTCTTACTCCTTGTCATGCTAATGCTTTTTCTCTCATTACAATCCCTCCAAACATCCCATGGACTCTATGTCACCCCTTGCTCATTTGGAAATTATTAAATAATTATTATGGATTGAATTGCATGGTTCTTATGTCCCCATGTTCTCATGTATCTATGCAACCAGAAGTTCCCAAAAATGATGGATGGCATGAGATTGTTCACCTGGAAGTCTCCCACCATCATGGCTAGCCCAACTTGTCATTGTCTCCTCCTCCTCCATTTTTAAATACAAATGCTCAAATTTCCCCTGCACACTCACCTGTTCAGTCCTCTCATGTTAGCAAAGGAATTAAAACTGAGGCCCACAATGTGCAAGACAAAGGTAAACTTGTTGCTTCCCCCTCATCTCCTTCAAGTGACTCAGCAAAATCAGTGTCCACCCGTATGCACCTGAGGGATGATTGTTCCCATGTTATTAGTGAGATTAATCCTCAAGGTTCAAATCAACCTAAGGCTAATTATGGGAAGTCCAAAGGGGAAAGCAGTGACAGAAGAAGGATTGCCTCTCAAAGTGGAAAATATGGATTTCGATTTATGCGTTTATGGTTGATTTGTTGAAGACAATGGACTGCAAAAAGTTTTGGACAACAAACGTTTTTTGGATGATGTGATTATTTACATATTTTGGATATAGTTTGAATTTTCTGATATTTAATATTCAAATTTTGGAAATATTTATGGGAGTTACAAGGAGGCATGCATTTAATTGGTTTTCTAATTGTGTTTATTTTTGTAAATAAATAAAAGGGAGTTACAAGGGGTTCCACCTACTTAGTTATTATTTAATAAAGACCCTTAATTATTATTATTATTACTTCCCCTAAACTAAAATTAGTTAAGTTTAATTAACTTAACTAAATGAGGTAGTTGAACTACTTCAACTAATTTGAAATGCATAAAATCCAAATGAGAAGGAAGAACAAGGGGAGAATAGAAGGAGAAAGCAATACTAAGGTTTTCTCTTGTGTTATCATGAGATAGTTCATTTTTCATTCATTCTTCAGTTCATTAAAGTCCCTATTCTCTTTTTTGACAGCAGGGTCCTATTGTAGACAGCAAGGTTCAAATTTGAACCATATCATTCAAATGCTTATTTCAGAGGTGTTGATCTATCTTTGATAGTCTGTGTATACTTGTCTATTTATGGAATGAGTTTCATAACCGATAAAGAATAGTGTGCATAGTCAAGTTGGCAGCAATCTGTGGCAAGCTGATCCAAATTTTTAAGTTCAATTTTTACTTCTTGTCAGATTCCTTTTGTATGGTTTTCATCGGGGATATCTAAGTTTGACCTTGGTCCATGCCCTCACGGGGATTTTGTAAAGAGAAATATACTTTTAATTTATTGGAATGAAATAAAGAGATTGTTATTCTATATCATTTGTGTTAATCTATGAATTGGTTACTTTTTCTTTTGATCTCCGTGTTTACTTTCTGCAATCTGTATATTTTCATAAAATTATATAAAAATTTCATATTTTTCAACAATATTTTCATTTTAAAAATCATCCTAAGCCCTTGTAATTAATACTTGTGGATTGGTAAATACTTTTGAGGTTATAAAGCATAGGGTGATATTCTCGTCTATCTTGTCTTAGCCAGGAAGGATTAGAAAATACTTGAGTAATATAAATTTATATATTTTCATCAACACCTATGTCTCCCCAATGTGCACCCTCGGGTAGTGACAAGTCGGGATCACAATGGAAATCATCTCCAGCATAAGCATAATCCTCGATCATGATAAGTTGATCTCTCAACCACTGGAAAAAGGTAGGCCCATATGTAACAGTTGGGAGGCCACCATTGTGTGCCATCAATTCAACCCACCTCCTCCTGTGAGGATCTCGTGGAGAAGGCACACCCCAATCCACATTTTGAAGACATAGTAGTGGGACCCTTTCTAGGAAAAAGGACATGAAAATTGATCTGTACCCAAATTGTTTCAGCCAACCAGTCCTGCACTTTGTTAACTATTTTTTCATAATCTTGTGGAGGCCCTCACACCAGTTGAATACTCAAGGATCCATGCACTCAATGGCATATTGAAAATGACTCTGCAAGGCCATGTGTGGAGTTGCACTCCCAGCCACATGGGTGATGGTGAAGAGTATGGTCCTCAAAGATAATTCAACAATGTTCTTTGTGGGAACCTTACCACTATGTTTCTTCGTACCAGTCAAGCAGTTTTGCGTGACATAGTAATCCATTGGCTCACCTCCTCCTTTGCCTCCTGATAATGACACTCGAGACAAATGATAAGATAAACTGGTCAAGAAATAGATGTCGTCAATCTCCAAAGTGAGTGTATGTACCCCAACATGGAAAACTTGTTCATTCACGTTCCACATTCAAACTAAGTGATCTAATAGAACTAATTGGGTCCCTGTGCCCCGCATTTTGAATAACTTAAGCAAGTCGCACTCTCGGAGTGCCATAAATTTTTTGGGATCATTCCTTGCAATATAATATTCCTCTTCGTGTTCTCTTTCCTGCCATTCGAGCATGATGAACTGTGGAAATTCTGGCAAAGAACATTTAAAGATGAGTTAGTCCATTGAAAATCTAAAATTATGGGCTTCCCTAGTTCATTTTTTTTTTCTTTTTGAGTTTTGGTCATCGCAAGTCACAGGTTCAGCACAGTGCGACATCGTTGAACTTAATCCATGTAACCCCTGTGATGATCCCAAATCATCGCAGTTCCCGATATAGAGATCCTGCAATGATTTGGAGGCGCTTTCCCCTTTGGAAATTTGTCCATAAAACTCAAAAATGACCATAAAAAATGAATAAAATTGATATACAAAGAGAGAGGAAAGGAATAGCACCAACCTCATGGATACATCTCGAAAAATCATCCACGAATCACGTTGGAATCGTCGCTTGAAAATCAAGTAAAAATGGGGGTTTTGACACTAGTTTTAGTGAAATACAAATGAAATGGTAAAAATGAATTAGTCTTTGACTTATTTAACCTATTTTACCATTTTTTACCTAAAATTAAATTATTTTTCACCTATGTTAGCCCTAATGAACATTTCAAAGTGTCAATATTACAGGATACAGGTCAGGCGAATGGAATTTTGATATGGATCAACCCTTTTATCGTTTTTTACATGTTTTTACTTTTAAGTTTTTTCAGTAAAAAATGTCAAGCATAGTCTTTGTTCTTTCTCATGCTCGTAAATCTATGAGAATGTAACCGAGTAAACTTTTAGCACTTTTTCAGACTCGTAAAGGTTATATGAAAAAGGAACCCCCCTAGAGTCATCTTTAAGCTCTTTTCAAACTCCCTAAATAGAAAAATATTGTGGAGCGATAGTTTTATTTTCACATTCATTAAAGTATTTGAAGAAAATGTTTGTTGAGCGGTAGATTATCTCTTTTTCGGTATCATCAGACTAATTTATGAAAAAGGACATTTTGGAGTTTTCTTTAAGTGTTTTTTAGACTCTCTAAACATGAAAAACCCCCGATTTTTCTTTCTTTGGACTCGTAAAACAAACATCGAAAGGCCCATATGGGACCGAACCACTCCGTCCTAGGGTTCATTAAAAATACTCTGAGGGACTCATCTGAAGGATGAGATTACATTTCAAGAATATGTTATCCTCCTCAAGCTTGTGTAAAAATAAAGAGGTACTCGCCAAAAATAGTGGGGGGAAATTGGGAAAGAAATGTATATATGTATCTGTGTTAGTGACAGTAAGTCGCTCTTGAACATGACACCCATTTTCATTGTTGTATCCGGGTTGGGAAATCCATTTGTCTCTCATTTGATCATCTGCAAGTTTGTATATTGGTCCTCCTTGATTCAATGTTTCCAAGACAATTGTCATGTCATTCATATGTTCAACAAAAATTCAACCAAAAAAAGATTTCTATTGAGTCGACCATTTGCATTCCTCAAACACTTAACATGTTGACCTTCCCTGAGTCAGTCCTGAATCACTTTATACTCTGATCTACTTCAAATATGTTACATGTTTCGTGTCATTGATAGGGGATACATTAAGGCTCTCCTATGACGAGTCTTTTCCTATCGAATTCAGACTCATTATCCAAGAATCTAACTTAGAAACCAGTTAGTACCTTGAAGCCTGCATGCCTCAATGGCAGGTTTCCTTTTTTTCAACAGTGGGTTCACATCATTGGCCCCTGATTGGAAAATTCCATCGAGTGTTCAACTTCATCTCATTAATTCACATTCATTGGATTGTACTAGAGTAACTTGGGGTCATCGATATCAATGGTGATTTCCCTTGCACTTGTTAATGGAATCCATTAATGACCGGTAATCAAGTGGTTTCTACCATGTTTGACTTCAACATTTGTAATCACATGGATAGATTTGTACTTTTAGATGATGGAAATGAAGACCTTGGATATTGTCACATGGGTCCAAGTTGTGATGGAGTATTCATAAGTTTTTACTGACACATAGATCCACCGTATATTTCTCGTGGCTATGTTCAAATTTGAAGCTTTATAACATAGATCCACGGTGTATTTCTTATGGATATGTTGAAACATATGACATAGATCCACATTGTATGATTGGTGGCCATGATTCACTTGAAACTTATGCTTAAGTTCACTTGTATTCTGAGTATGGGAATGCCTACCTTAGTAAATGGTATGTTATTATGCAGATTCTTATTTGTTGATAGGTTTTCGACTTATGTGCTCCTTGTTCTCGACACACACATTCTACAAAGTATTTTAGTTTTCATGTGTTTCCAACTTCATACTTTGGGGGGAATTATGTTACACATTATTTTTTGTCACCCCCATGACCACTGATGATATGTGTATCACCAATTTTTTTGTTCCCTGGAGGCTATTGAAGAAATAAGACTTCCCTTGAGAAATGGAATCATCTTTTCCTTATTGAAAAACCCTATCAAAGAAGATCGTCGCACCTTTCCAGTGTTAAGGGTGCGACAATCCCAAATTGTCGCATGATACACCACATTGGTTTGTGATGTCATCACAGGTTTCTCATGTTGAGGGTGCGATGATGCTCAAACAAAGGGAAAAGGTGAATTTCTCAAAGGTTCTATAATGGAATCTTCGAAAGGACGAGGTGGCCTCTAATTGGTTTGGATCTCACTTGCTTCTCCGATTTAGTGGGATCATCCTAATATCTTCATCCATCCCTCTTCACTCTATATAAGGAGGTATCTCTCATGGGAAAAATTAGGTTGGCTTATGTATGAAGAATTATGCTGAAGAGTATGCTTGTGATAGCTTTGCTTTAGCTTTCCAAGTCAAGTTGTGTATACTCTTCTTCAAAAGCATTGGAACAAATGTGTGTGTGTTGAGGCAAAGAGCCATCGGAAGGGACCTTGCAACATCAAGGCATAGGTTGTATTCTCCACTTTCATAAATATAATGCAGTAATACATTTCTTCCCTATAAAAGTGTCTCCATTTTCATTGCATAACTCCTTTATTTAATGCATAGGTTTCATTGGAATATATGAATTGTTGCTCTCTCTTTGTTGGTTTGTGTTTCTTAACAGGTTCAACATCGTGCAAACCTTGAGATAAAGCAAGGAAAACACTAGAAAGGATCAAAATGTTGATATTATGGTAGTTTTGGGAGGTATTAACCTCCACGTGTAACCCTGACAAGAATAGAATATTCTGGGAAGCAAGAAGAAACCCTAAAATTATTGACATGACCCTAGAAGACAAAGTCGGCTAAAAGAAATTTTAATATTGAGTTTTTTAGCCTCTAGAATGAGAATTTGGCCCAGACAGCTAAGCAGGAGTAGTATAAATACAGTACACCAAATCTCATTTGATACATACATCTCGCAACTGCATAAATGTAAGAGTGTGCACTGCAGAAACTAAGTAAGTGTGCAAGTCTGGAGAGTAGCTGCAGTTGCAGCTATTGTAACCTGTATTCTAGATTTAGGCTTGGAATTTCTATTGGTTATGGTTTGGAATTTTTTCCTTGTGTGCTAGCTCTGGAGAGAGGTACGTTACATTGATTGGCTATTACGCCTAGGGTTTGCTTCCAGAATTATTCTATGTCAAGGTTAAGGTGCTCAGGGGTGGCTTCAGCCTATGGTTGGGTGACAATATTTCTATATTGTCTATGGTTAAATGATCACACCTATTATTTCTAACAGTTTATGGGCCCACACTATCTTTGGACAGTCTAATTGTTGGAAGATAGATTGTGAGGATTTCCTCAGTTACAGTTGCAATTGCAGTCAGTTTTTGTTGCAGCAACGAAACCCTAACCCTCTTGTTGAGGAAACTTAAGTGAAGATATTGACCTAAATTATGGATATCCTAGTGTGCCTTAACCTAGCACACCTCCTGGTACTCTCAGCAAGCTAAGACGTCAATTTTGATTTTTTTTTCAAAGTCAAAGGTTGACCAAGTCAAAGAAGTCATGACTTACTCTATGAAGTCAGAAAAGAAGTTAGAAGGGGCTTCTAACTTCAGAGCATGGAAGAAAAGGATTGATCTCATCCTTTCCAAGAATAAAGTGTTGGATATCGTGGACCATAGTTTGAAGAAGGAAAAGAGAAGGAACCTCAGAACATTGCAGTTATGGAAAATTTCAAAGACAATGACATCAATGCCATGAGTATCATAGTGGACTTTGTAAAATACCACTCGATACCCTACATCTCTCATCTTGACTCATCTAAGAATATGTATGATGCCCTAACTAACCTCTTCTTAGTCAAAAACATTGGACAAGTAATGAGTCTGAAGAATGAGCTCTGTGACATGAAAATGAATGATGATGAAAGCATAACATCATACCTTGTGAGAATCTCTCAGTTAAGAGATCAACTACAAGTTGTTGAAGAAATCATTTCAAAGAAGGAACTGGTAAATATAGTACTCAATGGTCTTCCCAATAAATGGGATGAATTTTCTGCAAGCATGAACACAAGAAAGGATTATCCCACATTTGAAGAAATTTGGACTTGTTGTGCACAAGAAGAATCAAGGATTAATGCAAAAGAGAAATCCCAAAATAAATATGATGATCAAGCTTTCACGGAAAGGTTCAAGAATTTCAGGAATAAGAAGAAGTTTGGCTCAAGGAAGAAATCAAATCAAGAAAAGGATATGTCAAAGATACAATGCTTCAACTGTCAAAATATGGTCACTACAGGAACCACTATCTTAAGTTAAGGAAAAGGAAGGAAACGGACAAAGAAACAGTTGTCGAAGAAAGGGAACCCTCAAAGAAAGTCAAGCAGGATAAAATAGACTTCTTCTTCTAAGTCAAGGTAAAAATATTCTTCAAAGCTCTTGTATGTATCATGTTTACATAGTTCCTGTACATATCATGTATATCTATTTCTTATAAGAAAACATGTTCAAGGAAAACAATATCTATGGAAGAATAAAAGGATAAGGATTGATATTACGATGACTACAAGTCAAGCAATACACATGAAAAAGGTGAAGTATGTTGACAATATTTGGTAACAATTCTTGTGGAAGATATTATATAAATAACAACTGCCAGATAAGTCAAAATCGAAATCAAACCTGAAGAGACCCAGAAGAAGTCAAAACATAAAGAAGTCAGCAATCAAAAGGAAATTAGAAAATGACTTGTGACACTTTGAAAAAGGAAATAAGGATGCAGACAGAATTGTGGACTCTCTTAGATGGAGGGAGTTGATTATAGAATTCCAAAAGAAGAGCATGCATTCATGTATGAAGCAAGGATTAGGAGGGAGATCATCCTAAATGATATAATCCATTGAGGATTATGAAGTATTTTTCCTTGTTCCCATTCAAAGCAGCAGCCATGATAAGCATTACGTGTTCGGAAGAAGTCTTCTTTGAAAACAAGCCTCAAAGTATCCTTGGTTGTCCATCTACATCCATGATCCCATGATGAAAGGAAGAAGTTGGAATATTCATGGCATGGAATCTATAGAAGACTCCATGGACCCAAGAGCTAAAGTGAAACATGAGGAAGAACATGAAGATTCCAAGAAAAAAAGAAAATACAAAACAACTAGTTATTATACCAAGAATCATAAGACTACCAACTTGGTTTGAACCCACTAGAAGAAATCAAATAGAAGAAATGGAAGTTATGATGAAGAACAGTATATGTAAGAAATTTTGAAAAATGGTTATGAATGGAATCATTGCAAGATTCAGAACTAGAGGTTCTTATAGAAGGAGGAGAAGACTATGATAATAGATTTTTCCCGTAAACCAAATATACCTCTATCTGAGCTCTTATATATCTTGCAATATCCATGGATTGAAGTTTACATCAGTTGGTTGTAAATTATTGTTCTTCCCAATAGATCATTTGAGGAAGAAGCTTATGTAAAGAAATATCAAGGTTTTGAGGTATACCAGAAAGAGACCCATGTATGCAGATATAAGAAGACCTTGTATGGATTCAAACGACTTGATGCAGAGTATCTCATATACAACAGAAGCATGGTGAAAACTTTCTATGAAAGAGATAGTGTATCATAATAGTTACTCAGAAGTCTGAGATGATGGATTGCTAATCCATAGAAAACTTGCATGATGACAGAAGAAGTGTTACTTGAATATGTTTCATTTTGAGCCTTTCCATGATGTCATGAGATAGCAAGAAACAGAAGTGTTGAATTCGACCATAATATATCGTATTGATCATAACTATGTGAATCCTTCAGAGAAAACCAGTGTTCCATGATAGACCGAAGTACATTGAGATCAAGCATTACATTATTTGTGATAAAGTCCAGAAAAAAGAAGTCGTTCTCCAATATATATCTCCACAGATGAGAAGATAGCAGATATTTTGGTAAAACCTCAGTCCAAGATGAAAAGTTTGCAAGATGGGGCTCATGGAGCTGACTTCCTTATTGAAAAAGGAAGAGATTACTCCAAGGTTGGGAGGGAGCATTGATGTGTTATTGATTTATGGATAGTCATTTTTCAGCTCGAAAAATGGTCCAGGATGAGTAGTTCCTTTCCAGTTATGAAAGTGGTTTGAGATTTATGACGGACGGTCATTTTCCAGTTTCTAAAATGGTCAAGATCAAACAATCATTTTTGTAATGAAAATGGTTCGATAGATTGTCGATGTACCATAGACATTTATTCCCCTTGCGGCTAGTGTGGGGGAATGGTCTAGGATAGTCATTATTCTTGGAAGTCACTCTCAGTAGTGGTCAAGTAGAATGGTCTGCCTCACCGGGCATTCATTCTTTCGAAGTTCACAGTTGTGAGCAGTTTCGAATAATGGTATGTTTTGGAGGTTGGTGCAGGACAGACATTTCCTTAGGAAATGGTCAAGAAATTCATTCCCTAGGGCAGACTCATTCTCTCCAGGTTTCATTATGTTTAGTGTCGGAGGAATGGACAAGTTAGGTGAATGGTCTAGGTTTAGCAATTGGGGACAGGCATTCCCTAAGGAAGACTCATTCTCTCCAGGTTGCACTATGATTAGTGTCGGAGGAATCGCCCAGTTAGGTGAATGGTCCAGGCTTAGAAATCAGGGACATTTATTATTTTTTGCTTGAGAAGAATAGTCCAGATAGCCCATGGCTGAAATTTCACTTTATAAGGGAATATGTTCTTCCAGATTTCACATATGTGAGTGGAAGAATGGACCAGATGACTCATTTTATATCATGATATTGTTTTTATGCAGGTTGATATCAGATGATATGATTTCTATGGAGATTGTATGTCTTTGGATAGTTAATGTATGCTACTGTGGTGGATGTGTTCCACTGGTTGTGACTATGTGTCATTGATTAATTAGCCATGTGCTACTAGGTGTGTTTGTGTACCATTGGATAGTATTTATGTACTACTATGGATAGACACCATTGTGTTATATTGAATGAAATTGTTCTGATTGCCATGAAGACTATCAGTAGTGTCGAAAATGATTATCAACTAGATGGATAGTCAATGTGTTGGTGGACAGACATTCTCCAGGTGGAAAATGGTCCAGGACATTTATTCTTCTAGGACATATGTTTGGATTAGAAGAATAGTCCTTGTATCCCCTGGCATGGATTTCAGCATCTGTTTGAGTATTTATTCTTCTAGTACATGTGTTTGGATTAGAACAATGGTTCTTGTATCACTCTGTGGAGTGAGAAACTTATTCAACATCATGCCTGATTACTTAGATGGAGTATGGCTTTGAGAGATGATGCAATTGATGCTATCAGATGATACTGATAGTGATGATGGTGATCGTGATCTAATCATGAGATAGCTTGTATGGCTATGATGATCCTACCGATTGAATGGTATGTTTATGCTCAAGACCATTGCTTTCAATACCTCCCTAACTAGGAGGGAGTGTTGATATTATGGTAGTTGTGGGAGGTATTAACCTCCATGTGTAACCCTGACAAGAATAGAATATTCCAGAAAGCAAGAAGAAACCCTAAAAGCATTGACGTGACCCTAGAAGAAAAAGTGTTGAAATGGGTACTTGACACTGAGAGGGGGGGGTGAATCAGTGTCACAAAACTTATTGACAAATTTTCCACTTTTCACAAATTAACTGAACAACAAATATTCATTTCATTTTCTCAATCAATATATATAACAATAAATACTTTATTTATTTATTTAACTTGAATGAATACATAAGATTAATATTTGAATATCATCTTCATACAATTATGAGAGACTCGGCTTGTAGTTCTCATATCCAACTGAGAAATGAGGAATCCAACCCTCATAACAAGTCCCATCTTGTTGATTTCATATCCAACTAAGATGTGAGGAATCCAATCCTCATACAACACACAGCTTGTAAACAGGCACCAACCTGATAGAATGAAATTTCATTCAATCCATTATATATAAATACATATACTTCAACAAATTCAACTACACTGTCTTATCACCATTCCTTTTGTTTATATAGCCTTCCAACTGGTGTGAATTTGAATCATTGTGTCTTTTCATATTTGAACCATTGTACCTTTTCGTTTAAAATGATAATCTTAAACTTTAGTTAATATCATTTTCCTTTTTATTCTTTATTCATGTTTTCATGTTTTAACTATCTTTTAATCATAACTGTGTATCAGTTCGTTTGTCCTCATGAGTTGATCATGGACATGGATCAACTCATTATATCATATTCATTCTTTTGTTGCATTATCGTTTCACCAACTTGATCATATTTGATCATTGTATTGTTCTGGTGTAACTCACTGTCGAATGAAACATGTATGAGGTGCTTCCTTCAACCCATATGATCATAGGTGTAGAACCATGAGCTTATCAATTTAAGCAATGTATTATATTTTTCCTTTATTTCTTATTTCATATGATCAATGGAAGTGACCAGACGCTAGGAGAAACTAGTGCTTGAGCACTCATCAAATCAACGGTCACGAATCTTCTGATGAGATGGATCGCTGACGGAAATTCGCACTTTGGAACTTTGGGTTTTCAACTTTTCAAAACTTTTGAATCTATATCGGACAGTTTATTTCACAGAACCAGATCAACAGTCATCTTTGATCCTTACACTCATCCTTTCACTGCTAAATCTGACGACTATCAAGCGTCGAGATGGATGGCCACCATTTACTTCGAGTCTTCGGACTTCGGAGATTTCATATCTCAACCCATTCTTTCCTTTGGAGTGGTCACCTGTTGAGTAATTCATAAACGGTGGAGACTGATTTTTGTTGGTCAATGCTTCCGCTTACACTATCCTTCCACTGTAGTAGAACGATGGATGAGAATGATCTCGAAGTGATCTTCAGATCGGGCGTCTCATGTCCACTTCGGGTCTTCGGCATTCGGGACTTCGGGACTTTGGGCTATTGCTGGTGGTAAAGATCCTGAAGCAAAAATCCTGGAGTGACGTGACTTACTTGAGTCACTTGATGACGTGTCACGAGTCGAGAAGCTTCCACGTGTCACTCGGTTTTGTGATTTGCACGTACCTGAAATGCCGAATCAACTTGACACTTGTCATTGTCTAATTGCGCCACGTGTCCTTATTGACGTAGTCTTGTTGACTTGTTCATGCTGACATCATCTACTGAGTGTCCTTGTTGACATGGTCTGTTGACCAACAGCCCTGATCCAACGGTCCTCGTATGTCCTCCAAATATGACGGTCCTTATTCATTTCGGATTTCCGGGCTTCGTGTATTCCAAATCTCAAACTTTCCAGAGCGTAAACTCCTCACATCTTTATACCTGAAGTGAAAAATGTTCATTCAATCTAGATATTGGATCAACGCCTCGATCTGTTTACGGTGTTTCTCTACTATCTTATCATGTCCTTCAACTCAGAATGATCCAACGGTTGACAGAGATTTGCATTTCGGGGATTTCAAATCTCAGACTTTCTGGAACGAGACCTCCTCGAAACTTTAGACTCGAAGCGAATGTTGTTCATTGATCAGGGTCTTATATCAATGGCTCAATATTCCTGCAATGCAACTTTGATATCTTATCCTGTCATTCCACTCGAAAGTGATCTGATGGTTGATGGGAATTCGCATAATCAAATTCTCAATCGTTTTTCCATGCTTATCCTGTCCTTCCACTCAAAAGTGATCCAACGGTTGTGAAGATTCTTGAAGCAGATCCATGATCACGAATGATTGTGGAACCACAACTTGCGAGTGATTTAACTCATCACCCAAACTCCGCAATTTTTCCATGTCATTGATATGGCGATTGTGCATCAACGGTCTTGATTTAATATGGCTTAATATCATCATTTTTTGGATCAACCGCAGTCGTAGATCTTTGGAGCTATGAGATCTGATAATCTAGGTCAATTGCGGGATTGGAACTAGCGAGTCATTTAATTCTCCTTCCGATCTCTGTAATTTATTCTTGCTATTAATCTGACTTGCAGATCGACGGTCATGATCCTCTAACGGTCCTCAAACCCACGGTCACTCATATGACCGATGTATGTTATATTTAGATGATCAACATGGTCAACCTCTTGATCGGACGACTGTTGAGTATTCTCACTCTGATCGGATGGTTGCTGAGGCTTTTCACTCTAAGCTTACGCTTTTCCTTCCGAGCTTTAATAATTGTTTGTGCATTCTTTTATGCACTGATAGTCAATCGTTAATTCTCATGACCTTTGATCATAGGAACATTGTTGATTCAATCGTGATCAAGAATAATCACGAATTCGCTAATTCTCCTGATTTTTTATCATAGGAACATTGTTGATCCTATCATGATCAACAATAATAATGAATTTCTTATGTACTGTGTTTTCCCTGCTGAGCATTAATCTATGCATATTGTTTGCTCCTCCTCTTGAGCTTACACTTTTTCTCTCTGCATATTGTTTGACATTCACTGCTAACTAATATATTGTTGACATCAACACGGTCAATTCACCATAACAACAAATCATTGCATCATAATGACATCGACTGTTGACATCAATGACAACATATCAATGACAATATGTCCAACAAAAAGTTGGCTAAAGGAAATATTGAATATTGAGTTTTTTTAGCCTCCAAAATGAGAATTTGGCCCAGACAACTAAGCAGGAGAAGTATAAGTATAGGACACCAGATCTCATTTGATACATACATCTCGCAATTGCAGAAATGTAAAAGTGTGCACTGCATAAATTGAGTAAGTGCGCAAGTCTGGAGAGTAGTTGAAGTTGCATCTATTGCAACCTATATTCTCGGTTTAGGCTTGGACTTTTTATTGGTTATGGTTTGGACTTTCTGTCTTGTGTGCTAGCTCTGGAGAGAGGTATGCTACATTGATTGGCTATTAGGCCTAGGGTTTTCTTCCGAAATTATTCTCTGTCAAGGTTAAGGTGCTCGGGGGTGGCTTTGGCCTATGGTTGGGTGACAATATTGCTATATTTTCTATGGTTAAACGAGCACACCTATTATTTCTAACACAAACAACGTTTAAACGGTATGTTGTTTATCCCTCATTGAACTAGTATACATTATAATGGAAATCTAAGGAGAAGTTTGTATTATGCCATATTTTGTTATAATTTCTTGTTGAAGTTAGGGAGATTAGTTCATGTAAACACTTACCGATTTGTCCAATAACAGATATGAACAAGGTTCGATGTTGATAAGAAATTGATACTTTTTTATTCTTCACATATTTCAGGCCTATTAAAAAAAGTGGTGACAAAGCAAAATATTGCAATGCTTGATGGGTTTTATGAACGTGTCAAAACACAAAATGTTAGGAAAAGGGTCTTGGAATAGAAAAATCTCCAAAACAATCTTGTTAGCCTGACTCTAATAGGTGATATTAGTTAACCCTTATTATAATCGGTGATAGCATTGGACATAAGCACATAATATCCAAGTTTTGTCAAACTCAAGGGCGTGCATAGTGGGGAGGGGTGATGTCGGGCATCGTCCCCCACCCCCATTATATTAAAAAATTTAATGTAATGGGGTTGGGGGGAAATGCCCGACATCGCCCCCCCCCCCCCACCACGTGCGCGCCCACACACCATGTTGGTCATTATGGATGTGCACTATATTAATTGAAAATATGATTTTAATCACTCAATGTGTCTTGAAATTAATCACTAATAATACACAATCATTATGCATGTCCCAAAAAACTTACCAATCATTAAAGATAAAGGTTTAAATTCATACATGTGCAATACTCCCCTTTTCCATGGTTATTGAATGGTTAATTTTCTACTAATTTAGATAAAGGTTTAAATTCGTACATGTGCAACATTCCCCTTTGCCATGGTTATTGAATGGTTAATGTTCTACTAATTTAGAGAACCATTTAGCAATCCACTAATTATTTTAACAATGGTTGGGTACAAACTTTTATTAATCTAAATGAGTAAAGAAATTCAACTAAAGATTCACTGAGAATTCTTAGTAATTCAATACTCCATTAAGGATTTGATTAGGATAACGATGATATATATTTTTATTGTTCTATTTAAAAGTTCACTCCATAATTTTGTGTATTATTGTAGATTTGTTTTAATTTTGGATTTATTATGAAGGGATTAAATTTGTAAGGTACAATTAATAGATTTGATCTATTTCTATTTATAATAAATATAAAGATAAAATGGATTTATGCTTATTTATTTCAGTGAACGGAAAAAATTTAGATCATCATTATTATGTATATGTTTTAAAAATGAATTTGATACTTTGAAATTTACTAAATATGAGAAATTAACTCTCATAAACTAAACTAAATATTAGGGAATATACATCATTATTAAGTTGAATAATAACAAAGTAGTCATTCTGAATGATGAAGAAGGTGACTAATAACATTACATATTCCACGTATTTCATTATAATTTGATTGTAATAATGACATACAAGAGAGATTACGTAGATCCATTTTAAACCCAGATCTATCGAAGAGGTGCTATATTTCTTAAGGTTTAATATTTTTAATCATTTACTTCCATGTCATATACTAATTCCTTCATATTAAATGATAAAAAAATGCACCTTGTAGATCCGAGTTTAAGATGGTTTATTTTTTTAAATGATGTCATGTACACATATGTATGTATACAGAGTTATTTATTTTTTAGTATGTTTCCTGTTATCACATAATGTAACGTAACATTTTTTGATAGCATCTCCCATACTAAGTTGTAGAGCACCTATCTACTCTTGGACCTTTAGGAAATTGTTATTTGATTAATATGTCTACTCTATCTTATTTTGTAATCTCTAAATAATATATTAATGAAATCAATCGATAGTTATAGTCCACTGCAAAAGGTAGAGGTAAAAAAAAAAAAAGTAAAAACTTACAACATTATTACAAATATATATTGATAATTTTTTCGATTTTTTTTGTGTAATTTGTTTTCCCTTGAAAAAAGTCATAAATTCTATTTCACTAAATAAAGAATTACATTCCATAGGCACCTAGGGTGCAAAGATATTTTTTTATGTAAATTTATTAAAACATTAATTAATTAATTTTCACCTAACACCACTTTTGATTTAGAAGTCAATTTGAAGGTTTTTTCTGGCAATGGTATCTATTGTCAAGGCCATAGTTTTAACTTCGAAAATAAAGTTGGTCCTACCAGTAGCACCACTTTTTTTGGAGGTGGCTAAAATTTTGACTTTTTGAAATCGTTGAAATCGATGCCTTGACAAGACGAAAAAAATCTTAAAATTGCCCTCAATGTTAAGTTTTTTGTCGTCTTGTCAAGGTAGCGATTTCAAAAAAGTCGCAATTTTAGCCACCTCCAAAAAAGTGGTACTACCGGTAGCACCACTTTTTTATTCTAGGGTTGATTTTGGTGTTTTTTACACAAAAATATGGGTTTTTTTGCCAGAGTTATCGTTTTGAGGTCACAGTTCTCATTAAGTTGGTAACTTTGTTAAGAGACATCTAGACCAATTCTTGGTGGTTTATGATATCCATTTGATATAACATGATGATGTCATTGTTAGAATATTCTTGCAAACTTTAACAGGACAAGCCTATGAGTGGTACCTCTCTCTTCCTGCCCGATTGATTTCATCATTTGATGATTTGGAGAACATGTTTATGATTATGTATGCACCCCCAGTTGCATACCATATATTGCTCACACAATTCACTCAAATTCAATTGAAAAAGGGTAAAAGAATCAGAGACTTTAATTTAAGATTTTTAAAGACATTGAATCAGATTCCAGAAGAGAAACAACCAAATTCTCATGTTATCTTTAGTTGTTATATGAACGCAATGTCCGCAAATATAAGTTATGCCATCAAATCCTCAGGATTAAATAATTTAGATGCACTTATTCAAAAAACAATGGAGATGGAGGAATTTATGTTAGAAACAAATGAAGATCATGAGATCATCTTAGGGAAAGTTCAAAGGAAACTGAACACTCTTGCAATATCGAATCAAGGACCGTCAACCTTAAGGAATGCTGAGAATCAAGGACTTGGTGGACAAATCCTCCAAGGGGTTATCCCTATTGTAAGAAATGATCCAGACACAACTCGAGAAATGAGGCAAAGAATGGAAATAACTCAAATGAATAGAACCATTTGACATATGCAGAACAAGCTAACAAGGTTGATAAGAGATGAAAATGTTGTTCCTACAAATAAAAATCCAAGAATTCATATCCAGGAACAAAGAAGAAACCCTTTCCAGGAGAAAAGAATGAGAAATGGTAGAGATGAAAGAAATGAAGAACATAGGACAAGAGAACCTACAGTGCCAAACCCTAATGTCGTGGTGTTGGAAGAAGTTTTTGAAGAAGAAAATTTTGAGAATTTTGTTCAAGAGGCAGATATCATTCAAGATGAAATTATTGAATCAGTATAGCGGATGAAGGTGAGTCGTCCTTTTACATTTTTAACAAACAAGAAGAACATGACATCTCACAAGAAAATGTTGTACAAATGAGAGCTCAAGTAAATATATTCAAAATGAGAAATTTTGTCGAGAAAGAAAAAGAAAAGACAAAAGAAAATGTTGCAGAAATAAGCAACAAATAGTTGCTAATCAGGAAAAGAATCCACAACAGATGACCTATAATGTGATTAACAATTTGACCAAATTAAGAATTACTTTGCCTTTCATGGAAGTTTTGAAAATTCCCCAACTAAGGGAGAATAATTTAAATATTCTTGACGAACCAAGCACTAGAATAGAAGCAGTTGTCACAAATTCCAGGAAACATCAAAAATTTTCATCAATCAAGCCAAGGGGTAAAGTTATATTGTTTTACATAACTATAGAAAATCATGATGTTGTATTGCATAATTGTTTGGTTGATAGTGGAGAAACCAATAACATCATGCCCTTGTCAGTCATGGAGGAACTCGGAATGGAATGTACCAAATATTATGAGTGGGGAAAGTATTTATGCAATTGATTCAAAAAAGGTCCTAGCCTACAGTGAGATTCAAAAATTTTGTGTATGGATAACTGCAGCATCGCATATCACAATAGTCTTTACCATTATAGTGGTGGATTTACCTCCAACATACGGAAGAGACTGGTATTCAATGATTAGAGGTTATATTATGAGCGATGGAAGTTGCATGATGCATCCTAACAAAGATGGAACAATGGCCAAAGTTCCTAGAGAAGCCAGAAAGTTTGTGTCCTTCAAGAAGAAAAAAAATGAATTAATGGAGAATTATATCGATGCAGGGATCGAAAATTATGTTGTTCTTAGTCCAGAAAAGGTCAACCCTCCAAATCAAGATGAGGAGAATTATTTTCAAAGATTTTGGAAAACATCGTTTGACGGCGCCTACTCCAAATCTGGAAGTGCAGTGGGGATTTTTTTCAAAAGTCCTCAGTCAATTATTTATCAACGTGCTATAAGACCAAAGTTTCCTTGTACAAACAATGAAGCAGAATACGAAGAACTGATACAAAGGATGAATCTTGCATTAATGATGAAAGTGGAGAATTTGATTGTAATTGGCAATTCTAAACTAGTCATATATCATATTAAAAAGAAATACAAGATTAAGAAAGAAAAGTTGAAGAATTATTCAAAAAGAGCAATTAAACTTATGGAGTCTTTCAATTCATTCAATATCTCTTTCATCCCTATAATGTCTCCTAATAACCAAAAAAAATTATTTTTTTTTAATTAAGATGCATTTATGTTGTTACACATAGAATTTTTCTTTGTATAAATGGTTATATACATATATTGTTTGTTTATGATATCTAATCTAATTGTCATGACATTGACATGACAAGGTACCTGTACCAAATCAAGGCA
Organism: Picea engelmannii; assembly: GCA_009831015.1. Classification (NCBI taxonomy): domain Eukaryota; kingdom Viridiplantae; phylum Streptophyta; class Pinopsida; order Pinales; family Pinaceae; genus Picea; species Picea engelmannii. The sequence continues at coordinate 212,805 of ML812317.1, forward strand.
CTTCCAAATGTTATTTCTACCTTCCTTCGTTTGATGTATTAAATAAAGTCTGAAATTGTTCTCAGTTTACATACCATTACCACAATACTTTTCTCATAAGTACACATCTCTATGAACATTGTGACTTAATACCCTTAGAGAAGGTATATTTTGTTTACGTGTCATTTGAATCTTTACTATTTTTTGTATTCTTAAAACCATGGTCATTTAGAATAGCTTTGCTTATAGAAATCAATTACTTAAACACCTTGTATCCATATGGAATAAAGTTTATTTCCCATTCTCTAGGTTACCTAGATTTAAGCGTTTAATATATTGATACTAAACCCAGTAAATCGTGGTGTTGGTGGACTATCTCCACAACCCAAGTTTTCAGAGGAACTAGAGTCCACGAAGAAGAGCTTTTGTGGATTACCAGAGTTATATAACTTTTTAGTTATACGTTTTCCTTGATCTTGTATTGTTTGATTCATATTTTTGGATTAAATATAAAGTATGGAAAAATATTTCAGTATTTTTACAATAACTTTTTATTTCAATCCTCGTTTTGAAAATGTCTTATATTATTGGAAAGGTATCATCAAGATTTACAAGTTTTATGTTATTTATGGTTTGTTTCATATTTTGAAAAGAAAGGAAATCGAGCTTAAAGAAGTGACTTGAATGTTTGGTTTGGTTTTCATTGTTGGTTGAATGAATTGTTGGATATTTTACCTTGTCTTTCAAAGGCCTGAGACTTTTGATATGGCTTCAAGAATGTTAAGCTATGATACCAAGATTGCATACATGATGAGAAAGCAAAAGCTTTCTTATAAAGAGTTATAATCTAGTTGAGTCAATTCACTTTATGAATGTGGGATAGACCAAAAAAACACTCTAAAATGATATAATGCATAAGATAACCTAAAGTCCAAGAGACTTTATTAATGCCTATGTATAATATATAATTAAGTATTATAGTCTAATATTTACTCTTACATGAACCATACCTCTATGAATCCCTGGACATTATTCTGATCAAGGTCCTAAAGCCCATGTTTGGGCACGAAAGCAAACCAAGCTTCTTTCTCTCAATAAGGAAGTAACAAGAGCAGTGTTGCGTCCTTATCTTCTTCACACTCCACCATGTTGAAATCCCCCATAGATTAGCCACAAAGTGTAAGGCATCTCATTAGCCAACTAATGCCAAAAAATATTTGTTTCTATGGAATCATTAGTCTAGGCATAGATGATGGCTAGGCCTAAGAGTTGGCCATCCAAGTTGAAAAAAACACATAAAAATATTTGCATCAGGTTTGTTCCCCAGTCAACAATAGGGCTATTAGTTTGTGGAGAGATCAATGTAGAAACGCCATCTTTCCCATTTAAAATGATTTGGAAATATTTACTTTGGACTTACCCATTTTATAGAAAGGATTGTACCCAACATAAACCCTATAATTTTGACTTTTGGGGAACAAAGAATATTCACCTTGTTAATTTAAGTCAACGTGGTATGTCTTTTATTGGGGTCACTTAATCCTTGGGCATTACATGAGGTCACTTTCATTATAAAATCAAAGCATCATGCATCGTAGTTTTATTATCCTTATGATCACCAAAAGGGTTGTTCATTATAGCGGGTTGTAATAGAATTAGGGAATCCCTGGATGTATGCTTCAACCACTTTCATTGGCCATCAACATTGACCACTATTTCCTTACCTTAGGGATGATTTTAGGGGCTAAATTTCGTTCATGGGCTAATTTTCCATGGTTTTTCCCAAAAAAATATTCACCATTATAAAAACGATTCGCCCAAATTCTATAAGATAAAATTATTTTACCTTAAAATTTGCCAAAATTTTATACAAACTATATAAAATCCTTAGAAATATGAATATTTTTACAAAAATAACACCAAACATTTTATACTTGGCATATGAAGGATTAGTAAGATTCGTCAAGGTTTCTACATTTTAAAATAAATTTCCATCCTTAAATCATCCCTACCTTACCTTGAGAGTATATGAGTGATGGAGAAGAACAAACTCTATTATTATTACTCCATTATTTCATCGAGCTAGTAGAGGGAGGGCTTATTGGCCATTGGGGCTTACGATTTACTATGACCAACTATAGTTGGGGACTTGGGGAGCAAGCCCTTATTTTTATCCATCCTAGTGACTTTGGTCTTCCAAACCACTCAAGTCCAACCTCCACCACCATTGGTCTCCAAAGAATAATTGCAAGATGGAGGAGTTTACGTGGCTTTAGGCACTTAAGGGTCATTATGTGGCATTAACGAGAAGTGATAAATATGATGAGTAAGGCTTTGACACCAAAAGTAAGCGTTCGAAAAATTGATGTAACAATCCCACTACGTGTGAACCCTTTCCCCACCCAAATGAGCATGAAATCCTTAGGGTCCTCTAATAGGTTAACCTTAATGCAAACCCAACATTGAAGTCCAAGATTAAAGACCTTTTTTGGTTCATGGAAAATGAAAATAACCAAGGGGAAATAAATGTGTTCTACGGATGACCAAAACTACATTGGAAGATGAAGAAACTCAAACTAGATAAGACGATACATGAATTGAGCAGCTTTATCAGCCAAGAAATCATCAAGCCAAGCAAAAAATACAAGTGATTCCATATCATTAAACATAAACAAAAAGACATTGTTGGTTAAATTTCACATGTGAGTGGACTGTCATCCATGTGGCTCTCACATTTCCCTAATCCACCTTCAGATAACTACCTTACGAGGCATTTTCCCAAAAACGTACCCCAAGATGGAGCTAGCATGAAACTAGTCACATAAATTATCTTGTTAAGAATTAGAAAATTCAATAGTAAGATCGTTATCACCTCGTGATACACCTTTAGAACACATTTTAGTGGGGTCTTGGGAAGCATCCCCACTAACCAATGAACTTAGTATGTTTTAGGGAAATGGGGAACCCATAATGGACCCAACCAGGGTATAAATTTGACGAGCACTCCTACCCATAAAGAAAAAAAATTATGACAGGTTTCTTTTCAAAATTGCTCTTCGCGTGACGTTTTATATTTATGTTTTCCAGTCATTTAAATATTATGTATTATATGTCTTTTTGTTAATTTTTATTGTGTATATAAGAGCAAATTTTTTTGTAAATGGGGAAATGCCTAGACGACATATCCAAACCATGAAAAAGCTTCAAAACCCACTAGCAACAGAAATAATAAAAACAAGCATTGCAAAACTCATTGCTATTAGCAATGTCAAGAACATAAATATATTCAGGGAGTCGTGCCTCTATTATAACAAAAATTATCTAATACCTTTGTACAAGTACATGTCCGACGATACAAAGGTAGCCTGGCCAATTGTCACAACAATCAAGAATGGGACAAGGTAGCTAGATTTCAAACCATCGAGTAGTATCACAAGGGGTCTACTATCTTCACCATCATTGTCTGATTTTTGTGGTGAATCTCCCAAAGTAGGCCATGTGCTTCTAGGAAAATTTCATTTAAAACCTTCAGCGATTAGGACAAGTGCTCTTGTCTTACCCTTTAATGATGGCTTGTTTTACCTTCAAGCTTCAATATCATCTACTACCGCCACTAAAGAAACTACATAAATACTCTCAAGATCAAACAAAAAATCCCTATTTCACCCAGACAAAAAATAAAAGTCACTTCTACTATTTCTATTGGACAACAAAAAGACCCTTCAATCTAAGTAGTATTTCCCCAAAGGTTGGTATTTAATATAGCATATCGATG
>ML812318.1:0-18212 GCA_009831015.1 Picea engelmannii
TCCGTCTCCCCGCTCCTGCTCTCCCCCATCCTGGAAACTTGGTGGAACATTTCTATTTCCTCATTAAGGTTGGTGACACATGGGAAGTTCAAATGGTTGAAATGCTGTTTTAAGCAGAAAAATGTGATATACTGTTCTTTTCAAGTCAGTACTGTGGGGCTGACATTGGTTTTTCATTGTCTTGAGTATAACAGCTGTTTCCCCCACACAATGTAGGTTAGTTATGCCCTCGATCAGTGCAATCTCAAATCCTTTCGGGAGAGTATGTGCTTCAGCTTGGTTGTTGGGGCTTGGGCCCGTTTTCGATAGGAAAGCTGTAATATACTCTCTGCATTGCAAACAAGTCCCCTTACCCCATCTCTACCTGGATTAGCTTTCATTGCCCTGCTCAATTTATTACTCTTTACTTGTCTAATTCTTCAGAAATTTTTCCATGCTTGCAGGTCGTGATATTTTGAGTAAGCTTTTTGTGACTTATGTAATATTTTGTTGTAGAATGAAACTGTTGCTTATGTGATCTCTCATTGTCAGTTCTGTATGTGCTTTGGGGGTGCTCCAAGAGTAAAATGGATATTGTCTTTTATCAGCCCAAACAGCATAAGAAAGATAGTTCTATTGCAATTATAGTACTTTCTATATTCTCAGACATTTTAGCCATGATTTTAACTATGCAGCAATTATTAAGTGTGTGTGCGCGTGTGCTTGCATGCATGCACAGTCATTTCTTCCTAGGCTGTTCATGGGTGTAAAAGCCATTTCCATGTATTCGTTGAAGTTTGAACTACCTTAATCCTTCATAAATAGTAGGCATTTGTGCTATAGAAAGTGTTCGGATTCTAAAATAAATTCTCTTAACTGATGTGTACATAAAATTTTGGGCCTCAGCATGATGCAGCATGCCGGGTCATTGCAAGACTTAAAAAAGAAAGGGATGAAGCAAGGGCATTGTTGGCACAGGCAGATCGGCAAATTCCTATCCTTCCATCAAATTTAGCTGCAGTTAATGCTTCAGCAGTGAGCAATGGGAAGCGAGGTCTGTTAAGATGAGTTTTAATAAAGGCAGTTTTCCTATTTGTCAATTTCTGTTGTATATTTGTTGTACAGCCTAAGTAATGTATGTAAAATCCAATTCGTAAGTTGACTTGATTTGCTATTACAGATTTAGAACGAGACGATGAGTTGCCTCCACCTAGCAAGCGAATTCGGCAAGGCATCACACCAGAAATCATCAAGGAACTTACAGATTGTAATGCGATGCTGTCTAGCCAGCGTAAAAAGCGGCAGGTTTAGTAAAATTCATTGTTGCCAGCAATTAGATATTGTTATCACCTTCTCATGGATTGTAGCTATATTATTTGTGTTTAATGCCATGCTAGTTTTTTTATGGTGGCTTCGTTATTGATCGGTGGTACTAAGATTTTCCAACCAGAGTCATGAGGATGTATCTTAAAAGTGTGTATGGTAACAATTGATTTGTCATTATTAATTATCATTCTTTCATCTGAGATCATTTAATATGCTCTTGCAGATTTCATCTACACTGGCTCCTGTAGAGGCATTGGAGAGGTACACTCAGTTATCCAGTCACCCACTTCACAAAACTAACAAGCCAGGCATCTTGTGTGCAGATATTCATCCTTCCAAGGTGTGCATGTTATGATGGCTAATTTACAATATTAATGTTGACTATTCCTGCTTTGTACTTTTTAGGCTGTACTGTTTCATGAGAATGTCTTTCGGATTTCCAATATTCATGTTGACTATTCCCGTTTTCTTGCTTGGGAAGTGATTATTAATGCTTCTCATAATATGTCAAGTTACTTTAATTTGATATGCACCAGTGGTTATGTAATAGGGAAGGCATTGCAAAGCCTTGATTAGTCTTCAGATTTTGTAATGCTGTTCATGTTTGAGCAACACAGCTTTTGTTATAAAATTTGAATCTGTGGTCTTTCTTAGAGAAATTTCCCTTTTCCATTTAGAGAAACTGCTATGCATGAATTTCAATTTATTTGTTGTCAGTTTTAACGGTTTCCATCTTTTTTCTGTGCTTTCTGTCTTGTGGTGCAATTTGTTGCGTGCACCTAAACTCTGTTGCTTCATCAGCTAATTTTTATATTGCTCTGCAGTCTGAGCGTGACCTATGTAAATCAAAAAACAATATTGCATTTCTCACTTTTATAACTTTGGTCTAATGGGGCTTTAGTTGATTCCGAGTTTTCTAAACCCTAATTTGTTTGATGCTCACAGGGTCTCATATCAACAGGTGGTGCAGATGCTAATGCAGTTGTATTTGATCGATCAGCTGGACAGATAATTTCAACACTATCTGGGCACACAAAACGCGTTTGTTTCAATCCCTTAGTGCACTTGTAAATAGTCTTGGGTGCTTTTGAATATTGGCACAGGAATGGAGTTTTGTTGAAACAATATATTTGTCTTCTGGTATTTTATGCTTTTTTGCTTGTCAGGTTAATTGTTTTCTTTATGCATGCAATTATTGGTCCAAGCTTTCGCTGTTATTTACAGGTTACCAGTGTAAAGTTTGTCGCACGGGATGACTTATTGCTAACAGGTTCTGCAGATAAGGTCAGTGCGATCTTCATGAGTAATATGATAAATTTGTATATATTCTATTCATAGTACCTTTTTATAAAATTTATTTTGATGATTGCATTGCTTCACTGTTCAACTATTTTTCCAGGATGCACAGCTTTATTCCTTTTCTTTGTTGCAGAAAATAAGACAGTGTTTTGCTACTTGATAGGAAACTAATGTCCTCATTCAGAAGTATGACCTTCTTAGCATCATCTCTATTGTTTCAGCCTTAATGGAAAAAACTTGTCCTGCATAAGCCTTTTGGAGTTTGATACATTGCAGCTTTATTTTTTCCCTTTCTTAGATGCATTCATAAGCAAATGTGCAGGAAATTTGTTGTCTAGAAACATGAGAGATATGCAACTTTTCTCATTAGGAGAGTGTTATCATGATAGTTTCAACTTTCTTGTATATTTCAATTCCAATTTTTCATTGTTTTTTCGCCCTTGTGTACCTTTAAAATACACCTAGCTGCCATGTATTTTCACCATGGATAATTATTTGAGGGTGTACTTCTGTATGGCTGAGTTTCTGCTGGAAATTGTATCACAAATGGAGATGCTAGATAGGCATGTGTGTTTGGACTTTGGTTACTAAAGTGGTTATCCCAGATTGACATATTTTGAGGTTTTAATAGTTTTGCTGGTTATGTTGCACACAATGCAGACTGTTCGGATATGGCAAGCAAATGAAGACGGAGCCTATAATTGTCGGCATGTTTTGAAAGATCATACAGCAGAGGTTTAAATGCTTTTTCTATGCTCCTCATGATATTCAGCATTGAATTCAATGTGCAATTTAGACTATTTGAGCCCTTTTGAGTCCAATCTTCAGAGCAATTGCAGTCATTTAGATTAGGCAGTACAATCATTTCTAATGTATTTTCCAACTGGTCGAGTCCCACACTAATGTATTTTCAGGCTATCGTGATTGTCTTGTGATGATTCACGTTTTACTAAAGTAAATATGCCAGATATAAATAGGTTTCTTGTCTTTTTTGGTGTTTCTCTCGTCCGAATGTCATCAAAGTTGTCAGCTGGTGCTATTACAGTTTCTTTATTGCTTTCTTCTTTATACAATGACAAAGTATGCATTAAACTACTAATGACACTTGGAGAAATGGTTGGATCTCTCTCCTTTATATTTATGCAGTTCCTCCTTGACATGTGTTCCATTGATGCAGGCAGTTGGCAAATTGGATGATAGATCCTGGTCTATTCTTGGTGAGAGCTATGGCACCAAAAACATGAAATGCGAAATGGAATGAGAAACAGGGTCAGAATGGCAAACTGAAAACGTTCAAGGGCTTTTTAATACATGTAACATATGCATGAACAAGTATAATTTTTAATTATCAACAGTCATCATCATTCAACAAGTTTGAATAAATCATTTAAATTTCTTAAATTAAAAAGAGAGATCATTTTCATATTCAGAAATGGCTTTTCCATCTAGAAACGTGAAATGGATGCCAGAAACGGGCTTTTGGTGTGGTTTGGTTTTGGGACTGGGTCTGCCTGAAATAACTCACTCAGGTGCAGTTTCTTGTAGCGTAGGGTGAGTAAATAATGATATCACCTTTTTGTATTAAAGGTTGGTTTGAGTAGACTGGTTCACATATCTCTGAGTACTCCGTGTGCATTGGTGTATCAATGGATTGATCATGCAAATGTGTTAGTTTACAGTATGAAATCCGTTATTCTGTTTTGCCCACCATGTTGTTGTGGAAGTGGACAGTACTATACTCTTATATATGGAAAAAACAGGGGAAGAGGGGTGGGGAGAAGCTGCAACATTGACATCAAGTGTCATCATATTTATCTGTGAGGTATCCTGAGTTGATTTTGATATCATGGTGGGAATAAATCTATAGGAGGAAACCTATAATAATTTGGGTTAGATAGTCCATGGATTCCTTTCAATCCTTTTGGTTGGACCATGACCAACTACCACTTCAAAATTCCATTTTGAAAGAATTGAAGGTGTATAGAATTTTGGCATTTGTGATATTTGGAGGAGACTACAGTTGGTTAAAAAGGTTGTGGTCCTCAATCAGAAATTATGATGGAAATCAGGGATGTGGTCAACTGCAAAATGCACGTGGGGATGTTAACTGGAAACATCACTCTTCACCAACATTTGTAAGGGCATAGTAAATCTCAACATAGTGTGATAACATAAGAGTTCATTGGGAGATAAGATAAGATAATTTTATTAATGTTTAAGAAGTGACCATAAGTAGGGCAAAGGCACTGCTAGGTACATCAGAAGCAATACATGGGAGTGTGAGTGTAGCTCCTATAAAAGCATATCTAACCCATGAGGTCAAAGACCTAGAATGAAAAGTCTATCATCTAAGAAACAGAAAAGATACAAAGCTGGGAGTCCCAGATAAGAGATGACTGAGGATCCCTCTCAAGATCTTGAGATCAAGAGAATGTCTCGACTGGAGGTGCCTTGAGAATGTGCTCAAGGCCTAGAGGAGCCATCTCTGTCTTATGAGGAGAAGCTGCTAACCTTTGAATTTGTACTGGTAGTAGGTGGATCTCTCCTACCATCTGAGGCTGAAGTGAAGAAACCCCTGATGAAGAACTATCTAGATGAACTGGAAGATCTGGGTACAAGTACAACATGCTACCTAGAAGAGGCCATTCTCTGCTGAGATCTAGATGAGTGGAAAGGAGGGTGTTTGCTGTGAACGAAAGAACTGTGTCGGGCTTGGACTTGACACTGTTGCAAGGGTCTCATGGTGGGAGGTCAGGGTTCTCCCTGAGATCTCACATATCTGAAAGCTGAGTGGCACTGTTCTCTACCTGCCTCTTGGTGCCTCTGTTTGTGAACACCTTGTAGAAGGACGTGATCATCTTGGTAGTGTTTGGTGGTGGGGGTGGTATGAGCATAAATGATCAGAACTCGGAAGCATCCCTTGTGTACAAAGCCTGGCACCACTAGTTCGGATATTTGGGGCTTGGGGTGTTACAACCCTCTCCCCCCAAGAATGGCATCACCCTTGATGCCAGAAGCTTAAGCAATCAGCTCATTGTTAGTAATCAAAGATCAAAACCTCTTATAGGATCAAGTGCTCTTATTCAATCACCAGGGATCACTGCCTCCAATGTGTCTAAATTTCCAAAAATTCAAGCTTTAATGCAACTTCAGAAATTTTCGCCTCTTTTGTAGAGGTTTCTTGGATCCAGTTCCTGTGAATTTACATCCGTAGGTCTGATCTGAAATATAATAAAGCAACAGCAAGTGGCAGACAATATTTCACTTTTAAACAACCCTGACCCACTAGGCAATTCAAGAGCAAAAATACCAAAACTTATGCCACAAGTTTTAGTCCTCAGGCAACTTATCATGCATAAACCAGATCTGAAAATCACTTTAAGACAACAATAATTACAGTAGCAAGTTCTGTCCTATTGTCTTCAATATGAATGTTAAACCCTTAAGAATATCAGCCTCAACTTATGTCAAATCAGCAAGACAAGTGCTAGAAATTAACAAAAAATCATGAAGACAATGATAGCTGAAAATCAAATCTGTAATAAGACAATTTTGGACAATTGAAAACTTCATATATATATATATAAGAGATGGAGTTCGAAACCCTAGCTAGGTAAAAATATGAAAAACGCTAGAGTCAACACTAGCAAGTCCCCCTTGGCCTCATTCAAGGTGTCTCCTATTCTCTTCCTCTTCAACAAGTACAACTTAGGGTTTTATTCACAAACCCTAACTCCAATGTCTCCTTAGGGATGAAACCTTAACCCAAGACTCCAAGAATGCTCAAGAAACCCTAGTGCTTCAAGCCGAGAGATAAAGTACAAAGAAGAGTGAATGAGAGAGAGAGAGACTAGTGTGCTGCCTTCTACATCTCTAACCCAAGTAATATATGATGTCAACTTTCCAATCATTGATTAGAATGAGATCATTATCTTCAATGTCTATCTCACAAGAAAAACCCAAACATCTCACAAGAGCAAGCTTCGAACATAGACATCCTCTCTGGATTTCATAACTTATCCTACAACTTCCTCATGAACCCTAGCACCTTAATCCTATAAGACAAGTACAAAGAAAAGTGTACAATGGCGATGATAAGAATGACTCTCTCCCTCCTGTATTTATATGAGAAGTGAAGGGAGGGCTACAAGTGAAGTGGACTTAGTCCACTACAAGCAACCTACTAGATGCAAGTAATGCCACACATGTGAAGCATTCCTACAAGTGACACATGTCAAGCTCCAAGGTGATGATGATCCACAATCAAGGCTCCAAGACAAGGACGCTCCTCATCCAAGGTCCAATGCTCCTCCATCAATGGCTCCAATGCTTCACCTCCTCTCCTAAGTTGTGTGCTCCTCTAGGTCCACTCCATCTACATGATCACTATTGTGACCTACACATCCCTAAGTCAACTCTAAGGCTCCATGCAAACATCCAAGCAACCCAATGCTGTCTAGGGCTCAACTCCCTCCTTTGGAATGCCAAATGCTCCTCCTCCAATGCAGGGCGTTCTCCAAGCAAGGAATCTCCTCCATGTGGCCACCATGTAGAATGTCACCAAGTTGCCTCCAATGCTCCAAGGAAGAATGTCGATTAAGCATCCATCCAAGGTCGAGCAACCAATGAGTAAGCTACCTTCAATGTGCAAGTCTATCATGGATCAATCAAGGGCTAACCATACACCATGCACCACACATCTAATGAAGCACCAATAAACATGGTAAACACTTTTGGAGTAACCTCGAAAGCTAGCACTCCCTCTTTACGAGGAAAGTGTTTTCATTGACACCTGCCATCTTCACATATGTACTTGCCATCGTCTCGGAGTCGACCATTGTCTTTTGAAAAGGAATTATCACCCATCCATCACACTCCTCCAATAAGGCATCACACCGAACCTCCTCAAAAAAACTGTTAGACTCACAAGTGGAAGAAGCCCATGTAACATAGCTAGAATATCTCCTAGGAAGTATACTTGTCCTCGTTGAAGATGTGGGTGCTTCTACTTGCTCTTGTGCCTCCTGTAATGTTTGGGTAAGCTATCTTGGCTTTGCGTGTGTTGGAATAGAAGGTGAGGGCATATCCATCCCTAATCTCACCTCTTCCACCCCTGAATCTAATTCATCTCGAGTCTTTAAATCAGTCTTTGGAACAACATCCTCAACATTGGGAACTAGAGGGCTTCACATCTTCATCAAACTTTACATCTTTGCTCACTATTGTCTTTTGTTGTGCTAGAATATAGACCATATAACCCTTGAAAGTCTTGCACTGTATCCAACAAAAATACCTCTGATACTAGAGGGTTCCAACTTCGTCCTCCTAAGGCACATGAATACAACTTGGACAACCAAATGCATAGAAATGTGATACATCTTGTTTCACACCATTAAATGCCTCCTCTAGTGTCTTGTCCTTCAATGTCCTACGAGGACACCAACTCAAAATATACATAGATATATTACAAGCCCCTGCCTGCCATCTTATCAATGTAGAAATTCGAGGTACTATGAGGCTGCCAAAACAGGTCTGTCCTTGACCTGAAATTTGGCTCTAAGTTTCAATCTCCAAAACTGTCCTTTGCTGCTGTTTTAGGACAACAAACAATCAAGTAACTTTCTGCTCATAAGTTTTATGGTTAAGTGCTCTTTTGAGGTGCCCTTGCAATTTTTTTCATACCCCAATGTCAACACATGCAATATACTCAAAACAAATAACACTCCTCTTGATCTTTACAACTCTAACAAGATGATCTATACTCTAAGCATGCATGAAATGAACACAAGTATTTTTGGTCAACATGATCCTAGATAAACCCCCCCCTGGGAAAACCAGTTTGGAATGAAAGTATATATAATGATGATCTTAAGTAGTGAATACAAGTAAGCTAATACAATGGAACCTGATACAATAGCGACTCCTCACGAGAAGCTTTGGAGTTCCAAGAAGAGAAATGCACCCAAGCTTAGTGCTCCCTCTTCCATTTTGACAATCTAAAATATGCTCCCATGAGCAGCCCATGCCTAAACTGTCACTGATTCCAGAGGCAGCTTCTTTAAATCTAGTTCTATCTGCATTCTGGCATATGACTCCATGATGCTTTCTTTGTCAGTTTAGAAGCTTTTATGAGCTTTCCTAGCTTATCCTACATTTCCGAACAGTGCTTCATCCCCCCATTCAAGAGGGAGGAAAAATAATCTCATTGAAATTGGAGTGGTGAAGTAGGTGGTTCAACTGGGTTGAACCTCATGTTCCAAAATCTCAAGAAAAGTCCTTAACTGTTAAATTAAAATAATGCCCACTATTGAATTTATCATTATCTAACTTACAGTGAGATGCCTCTGCCACGGGTAGAGATGTCCATGAGTCCTTTCAGTTTCCAGTTACTGTTCAGCCACTTTTTTAATGTTTTCTGTGGGGGTCACAAGTGTGTAAATTTGCAGACCAGTGATCTCTCTTGATTTTCGATTACTTTATTCATGAAGGAAGCAGATTTGAAAGGAATTTTTGGCCCTTCTGCCCTTTGTAGACAGCTCTTTTAGCTGTTTTTTGGTCTTTTTCTGGTTCTTTTTCCTTTCAGAAGGTAACAAAATTTCTTTCCAGTTATCCTCTTGATTCTTGGATCCTTTTCCTTCCAGAAGGAACACAGCTGCTTATTTGTGAAATATTTCCCTTCTCACTTGACATCATAGGTCAATTTAGAATCTCCACAAAAAATATTTTGGGTGGATTTCCCCCACCATTTGAACAGCCAGCCCACTGGAGTGCTCTTTGCAGAGCCGTCCTGAGTTTATCTCCCCATCCACTCATGTATTTATCTTAATAGATATAATTGAATATCAGGGTAGGAATCCACCTTAGGTTTTGTAATAGGTACATTTAATCTTTATATTTTTAGATCTCTGGTTCTCTAGTTTTATGATGGATAAGCATATGCCAACTTTTTCTATGCTTGCATCTTTCCATTCAAAATTTTCAAAACAATATAAGAAATGGCTTTTTGTTCTTAGTGCATTGAAAACTGTGGTAAATGATAAATCTAACCCGGTATTGCATGTCTGAAATCAGATTTTCATGTTGCACAAGACATAGGTCCTTCAGACAACTTACATCAGCACACAAGCACTCTTCCTTATTTGATTTATTATTATCAGGCTGTCAAAAGACTACTTTTTGTTTTTATGGTTGGGTTCTTACATTTCAGTTTTTCAAATAATTGTTTTATATGGCTTACCCATGTTAAATGGATGTGAAAAGGTTTATTAGTACTTAGGAGGATTACTAGTAATATTTATATCTGATTTTCAGGTTCATGCTGTGACCGTTCATGCAACCAATAATTACTTCGTGACAGCTTCAATGGACAAGACCTGGTGCTTTTATGATCTTTCATCTGGCCTATGCCTTACACAGGTAACCTTTTCCTTGTATTTCAATTTTCTACATCTCCAGAGGTTTATCATATCAAATTCATTCATATTACATCTGTGTTTTTTCTTTGCTTTCTTCACATTCACACACACATATGGTCAGTGTGGGCTTTCTATTTAACATCGCTGAATTATGGGTGGGAATCCTCACAAACAAAATCAACTTAGAAATAAAGCATGGCAGATGATGGCTTTTTCTTTGTAATGGGTGAATATGGTGTGCAGGTCAATGATCCGGGTATAGAGGACGGATATACATCTGCAGCTTTTCATCCTGATGGTCTCATCCTAGGAACCGGGACAACAGAATCCTTAGTGAGAATTTGGGATGTGAAAACCCAGGTAATGCAACTTGAATATTCACTAGGTGGTACAGACAATTACCATTGTTCTTGGTATTTTTACTTGATAGAGACTTTCTGTTATTGCATGTCTTGTCATGTCTTCCTCGGATCAAGCTCGTACAATTGTACTAAGCTCTTGTGTTACTGTGTAGGCAAATGTTGCGAAGTTTGATGGGCACAGTGGTGCAGTGACCGATATATCTTTTTCAGAAAACGGGTATTTCCTTGCGGTAAGTGTATTCAAAGATGTATTTTAACATTTCATGAATATATTTGTTATCTATAGGCTTTTTTCATATTTTTAACTTGATTTAAATTTTAAACAAGTGAAAATATATACTCTAGTATCTACTAATTGCATATTATAACCAGCGAAAATCGGTAGGTATTTGTTAATAGATTGCCCTTAACTAGTAATGCTGGACATTGAAAATTGTTATAGATTCGTAAATAGATAAAAGCCACTTTTTCATTGCTATTTGAGAAAGGAAGCAGAAAATAGCTTCTTGATATAATCGAGGCTACAGCCCTACCATTAAGCTTCTAGCTTTTCTGCAATTCAAGATGAAATCTTCTTGTTGGGAAGGCCAGATTTCCATAAACCTTGTATAGTATTACTTGAGGCAATCGATGCAGGCAAACAATTAAAACAAAGAAATGAAGTAAAAGCAATAAATGAAAACCGAAAAACCTTACCCTGCAGGCTTGAGCCAAATTACAAGAAAAACAAAACTAGAAAGTGCAAGTGTGCTAGGAAGTTTTTTTTGCTGATTCAAAATTTATAATATTTTCATTAAATAGTTTTATATGTACTTTAAAAGGTTTCCATGTGTATGTCCCTATCACCAACTTACATCTGTATGTGCCTAAGCACATCCTTCTCTTGTGCATGCATGTGCGTGTTAAATGCCCTTGTGGTCCACTACAAGCCATCATGTGCTCAGCACCTCTGCTAGTGCTTAATTTTGGTTTTCATTTATTCGATTCTCATGCTCATGAGTTGTCACACACTCATTTGTTTTTATTTTCATCTATTATTTTTCTTCATTTTTATCTTTTTGTCCACACCCATGTTTGTTATTCAAAATTTATAATATGTGCATTAAATATTTTTATATATACTTGAAAAAATTTCCATCTACATGCTTATCACAAACTTACATCTGTACGTGTCTAAGCACATGCTTCTTTAGTGTGCATGCTTGCATGTGCTTGTTATTTGCCATAGTGGTCCACTACAAGCCGTCGGTGCTCAGCACTTCTGCTTGTCATTGGTTTTAGTGTTCATTTAATCGATTTTTATGCCCATTAGATGTCACACTTTCATCTACTATTTTTCTTGTTTTATCATTTTATCCACATCCATATTCCTTTGTTCTATTCTCATTGTTATGCTGCATTTCCTTGTTTTGCTTTGTTTCATTCAGTTCTTATAGCTATCTGTTCTCTTTTTCTGTTCAATATTTAAATTTCTTTCTTTACCCATTTTATGCCACATCTTCAGTCTTGTTGAAGTTTACATATTTTCTTGTGGCCCATTCACCTTCACTTCCATAAATTGTTGAGTCCATTCTATGTTGCTTGATTGCTTTCCTTAGTTTAATCTGGTGTACATTCTAATTGTAGTTCATCTATCAGAAACAGGGCTTAAGGATGATACCACGTGCATGCCTTTTGTGCCTTTTGTTTCTTGGTTTGCTAGAGTAAACAAGATGGCTGTAAATTCCTAGAAATGAGCCATACTATATATTTACAAAATAGTCAGTCGACCCTGAAATTTTCTCAGATTTTGTTGTAACACTCCTAAGTCGACCATAGAAAAATCAAGTTTACTAGATCTACCCAGTGTTACTGGGAGTGTCCTCCCAGGGTACGCTTTCCCCCCCGGAACTGTGCTCCGAGCTGGAGCGTCCAGGGAGCGCACTCTGGGGTTCCCTAGGACACTCCCTGTCACTGTGGGGAGTGTGGCACTTCCTGGAGCAGGGAGTGCACTCCCTAGGTGCTCCTTGGATGCTCCCTTGAAGCTCCCCAGGCATTCCCTGGACACATTGAACCATCACTGTGGTTTTTGAGTAGGTTAGACCAAAAATCCTGGCAATTGATGATAATGTTCAATTCTTAAATTTAACATTAAATTTTCAACATTACCATTAATTGTTTCAGGATATTTGAGAGTGGTTCCAACCTCATCAAACTTTGTTAGATTTAGGAAAAAAAAGAGAAAACAAATATGCTTTTAATTCTGTTCACAGATCAGCACATTTAATAAAAGACATAAACAGATCTGATTTAAATTCTGAACATAATAAAATTTCTGAGTTCAAAAACAAATTTTAGCTTACCTCCTGGCCAAAGAAAAATGTACCTGTCACATGTGTGGATGTAAACCCCTGTAATACGATCAGAAAATTAGTTTAAGGTTCATGGATCAAACCTCTAGGGTTTGATCTCTGTCATATGGACCGAGGAACAGTTTTCCAAAGGATAGACCACAAAGAAGGATGCTGTCCACAGCTGAGACAGCAGCAGCAAGTACTCCACAAGATGAGACAGCAAAACACCACAATAGGAAACAGCAAGACCTCCAAAATGAAACAGCAAGACCCTCCACAACAGGGACAGCAAAAACCCTCCAAAAATCCTTTCAACAGCAAGGCACGGGAGAGGAGGAACCACCAAGAAAGAGGAGGAGGAGGAGCCGTTGCCACCAGGGAAGAGGAGGCAGAGGGGCTGAAGCCACAATAAACTCAGTGGCAGCCTCAAAAGAGATCTGCGGCACCCTTGCACAGTCAAGGGTTAGCCTGCGGCTCCCTCAAACACAGTCTGGCAGCTACAGGAGAGAAGGAAGGCAGTCCTGGGCAGTCAAGTAGAGGATCAGTACCTCTATACCAGCAAACAAACTTCGGGGAAGCTCCCAGCCAACCGGTGTCCAAGTAAATTACTTCAAATCTGAAACAGATAGCTCAAAGAAGAGGCCGCACTATCACCAAGAAAGAGTAACTGAGGTAGCCGCAGCAATAGGAGAGTGAGGAGAGAATGTGTGTAGAAATGCTAGAGGGGAGGGGAGGGTTTCTTTTATAGTTAAGGAGAGGGGTTAGGGCTAAAATAAAATAAATTAATTAATGACAATTTAATTAATATAAATATTAATTAAATGTCAAATAAATCAAAGTAAAATATTAAAACCCCTCACCACATAAAACAAGAGGGAAAGCAAGACAACAAGCAAAGGGGGAACTTTAAGACAGTCAAGGGGGTTCACAATGGCAAAACATGTCCACATGAGTCTCATAATGACTTATAAACTTTTATCATCACTGCATAAGAGGGTACATCAACAATGTGGTCATATCCATCTTCTTAGTCACTACTAGGTCTCATGGACCATCCCGGGAGAGAGGAAGGGGATCACACATCATCACATCTTGGTATTTCACCAAGATCTACCTGGTCCAAGACCAAGTTTCCTCAGAGCATATCTGGGGGTCTTAGAACACATCTAGGGTCTTATCCACCAAGGTATAAGACCAAGGATCAACCCATGCATTAAGCAAGGGTTCCCTGGAACACATCCGGGGGTCCTAGAACATATCTAGGGACTTATATCAACCACCAAGGAACACATCCAAGGATCAATTCAAGCACCGGGCAAGGATTCCCCGAACCACATCCAGGGGCCCTAGAACACATCTAGGGACTTACTGCTTGGTCCTAGACCAAGAACCCCAATCATATACTGGGGGTCCTCACTAGGGTCTTTTGCCATGGCTCTTACTGATTGGTCTCATACCAAGAAACCCCAAGAGTGTACTGGGGGCCCTAGTCCTCAACTAGGGTCCTATGCCATCCTTCCGGAGAATGGTTCTTGCAACTGCACTAATTTCAACAAACTTCATATGGAGAAAGTAGAATTTCATATCCCATTTAAAATTCAGCGGACTAACAATTTTTAGGATTTCATGATTGATGGGATTTCAACATTTTCATTGGATTCTATCACATATGAGGGTATGTGATTGGCATTTAATCAAGAGAACCAAGCCCTATATGTAGCCGAATGTTGGTGGTGTTGGTCCTTGGAACTCCTTTTTCATGGCCATAGAAAAAATGTACCCTTCACTCAAACCAAAATCATTGATTAAGCATGTTAAGTTTTTTCTACCATATATTATGCAACTAATTTGGCATTCTACATGTTTTTTTTAATATATATATATATATATATATATTTTTTTTTTTTTCCTTTCTTTTTTTATCTTTTTCTATTTTATGATGGAATACCTCGCAGGAAACCCTCGAGTACTTCCCCACTTCGTGGATGGTAAATGGGGTAAACTGCCAGCCCTGATTACAGGGCCTAACCCCAAGGGGGAACAAGAGATTCGAACCCGTGACCTCCTCGGCTGGGGATAGCATCACATCTGGCTCAAAACCACTTGAGCTAACCCTCGGGGCTATATATATATATAAAAGCGCTCTTGGGACGCTCCGCTCCCAATGTTTTTTGGGAAATGGCGCTCCCTCTTTGCTCCATGCTTTGTCAACCTTGGATCTACCCCTTAGATTTTAGTCATTGGTCATGAAAATGCCAGTCTTTAAGCAATATAAGGCCTAGGCATGACCATTTTTGCATTTTATTAATTAAATATGTAAAAACAATAAAAAAAAATAAGTGGGGCTTGGTTGGTTAGTAAAGCAGTGATGGTAATATTGCCTTGAGTGACATGCTTGCCCCTCATGATATGGTGCCACCTGTGAAAGTGGGTCATTTATTGCAACTGCAAGTCTTGGATGACTTTGGCAGAATAGATACCCTCCACCTGTAGCTTAGTTGAAAGAGCTTGAGTAGTTGAATGTTGTAAGCTAGCTCAACTTGATTGAATATATTCTCAAATTCGGGAAAGGCACATGCTTGCCACATTGGCATATGAGAAGCATCTGTCAAAAAAATATGAAGAGCTTTAAAAATCATGAATACTATATACTAAGTAATTAACCCAATATAATAGGACGCTTGCTCCATAGTGATTCGAGAAGCATCTTTCAAAAAAAATAAAGAGCTTGAAAAATCATAAATAGCATATATTGAGTAACTAACACCTTTTGTTTTACATCTAACTTTTGACCCCATCCCTCTTGCCCATAAGCGAGAGTGAGATATTCCTCACGGTTAATGAAGATCCTCAGTAGACAATTGGCTCACAGAAAGTGAACATGTCACAAGCAATATCTGAAGTCAGGCAGGAAGGTTAACAATTTTTCCTCTCAACAACCCAAGCTAGACCCAATTGACATATTGAGTAATTAACCCTACATAAAGTCATAGCAAAAGCATAGAAATAATAAATAAATTTTTACCTCATCTATCATTTATAACATTCTAATCTGGGAAACCAGTAAATAATTAGACAACATTAAAATTTTGTGCGTCAGTTTCTGTTGAAAAACCTGCAATGCCTAGTACCTACCTATCTCCATGACACGACTTTAGTATTCGACGAAATGATTCTCTACACCATATGACCTTTACATTACGGGCATGGTTCTTGTTTGTATGGGTATGCGAATTTTTTTGAAAATGTGGTAGCAAGTTTGGGAAACTTAGTTCACAAAGAACAAGAATTCAACAACAATAAGGGTATTTCAGAAGCAACTTATTACTCACCTCTGAACAAAATGTCATGACATGTCTGATTTTAAGCTTGTTTTTGTAGGCTTCCCATTGATCCTTATCATTCCCTTCTAGATCTAGAAGGCTTGCTTGCTTTCACTCCTGGCTCCAGATTGAAGAGGCTTTTGGATAGGTTGCATGAGCCAAATTAAACATACCATGTCTCTGAAGTAATGAAATCAGTCTCTTAGACTACTTATAGTCATTCTCGTTGCCCACCAAGGATCTGCTCCATTCCTAACTCTCTCTCCTTTACTAGTCTCAAAGCTAACCAATTGCCAATCACAAGGAAGGCACTAACCATAGCTTTACAGATAATTGAGACATTGTGGGAGGATTTGACAAGGATCCTAATCTAATCTTTGACAAATTAAGGATCAATATATTTTTGAATAAGGTTCTAAACCCACAATCCATTCCCTTTGATAAACCTCCAAACAGACTTGACAACTAGAGCCCTCCCCATTCCTCCATATCCTTAGGCTTAGCTATAAATTGACATTTTAACCAATGGGAGGTAATCTTTGTCTCTAATCCCAGACCAAAGAAATCTGAAACTTATTTTCTTGATTTTGTTCAATGCCCCTTTTGGGATATATGCTAGAGCTTGCCAATATACTGGAATAACTTCTAATGTTGACTTATCTAGGCTACAACATGCCAGTAATATTGGAATAGCTTCTAGCATTGACTTAACTAGGACTAGCCTTCAACCTTTGGGCAACCATTTATTACACCATCGTTTTCTTCCTCTTTTCTATCTTTGCAATGGGCCATCTTGAATCATTGACTCCATAATCATTTGGCTTAATGAAAAATCCTAAATACTAGAAACCCTGTTTTGTTTCCCTTGATGAACCTCCTTCCATGCCTTGGATTGAGCTATAAAAATGTGTGATTTTCTTCCTCTGTTATGGGCTATGGCTACTTTGTGCCCATCTTGACTTAGACCACCTTTAGAGCCTTCCTTAGGGGTGACTAGATCTGATTGTCTAGATCTCAGGTGGTAGCGGCCTTGATCGGGAGTTTAGGACCAATATTATTAGAATCGGTTCAAAACATGCAAAATCGATCGGTCCGCATAGTTCTATGGTTGTACCGGTCCGGTTGAAGGAACAGAACTAGAAATGGCTGGTTCCATATCAAACCGGCCATAAATGAGTGTTAAGTGGCTGGTTTCTTCACCCCTGTGAGCATCACCTGATGCAATGAGTGCTAAGTGGACTATTCAAATCATGAGAATTATTGGTCAGTTGCGACTAATACTCATGGATATGGGTCATAGATTAATGACTTACACTACCAGTTAATCCCGAAAATGATATCTAACATGTTATGTAACGGGCCATAAATGTCCAAACTGTACGGTTTTGTATGGAACTGTATAGCCACAATGGGGGACCATGTAAACTCAAATTCAAAAAAAGATCAATTAAATAAAAAAAGTTACTGCACTAAACGTAACTCTAGGCCCCTAGTAATGCTATTTAAAGAGGTCCCCATCCTCCATTTCACTCAAACAATCCATTTGAGCAATTTGGAAATTTCAAGCCTAGTTCCATGGGTTGATTTGGAGAGTTGATTGAAGGGCTGTTTTGAAGAATTTGTTGGTTTGATTTGGAGAGATGATTCGAACATATTTTTAGATTGTAGAGTCTAGAGTCTAGACTATAGTTATTAATTAGTACTATGCTTATTTTTGTACTCTAGAGGCCATTTAAAGCCTTTTTGTTGATGTGTTTTGGTTCAAATATGGATTGCACTCGGTGCTATTTTGGTTTATACACACCCTTGCTATATACTTGAGAAACTAAGTCACTAGGCATGAGGACACATGGCACAGAGGACATGGAAATATGAGTATCCAACACGGGCACGTAGACCCCCGAAAATAGGACACAAAGGACACGTTTTATATATATATATATAAAATTATTTATATATTAAATTATGAATTACACATACAAAAATGAAATAATTAATAAAACTGCAAAAAATTTACATCATGATGATACAGCTAGTACTAACTTAGTTACTAACATAAATGATGATAAATATTAAAATCATAATGACAAACATTGAAACACATAAGAAATTTAAAGCATAAATTGCAGTTTTCTCATTAAGTCATCAAAATCAAAATGTGTTACATAAACACAG
>ML812318.1:23603-37610 GCA_009831015.1 Picea engelmannii
AGAACAGATAGCTATAAGAACTGAATGAAACAAAGCAAAACAAGGAAATGCAGCATAACAATGAGAATAGAACAAAGGAATATGGATGTGGATAAAATGATAAAACAAGAAAAATAGTAGATGAAAGTGTGACATCTAATGGGCATAAAAATCGATTAAATGAACACTAAAACCAATGACAAGCAGAAGTGCTGAGCACCGACGGCTTGTAGTGGACCACTATGGCAAATAACAAGCACATGCAAGCATGCACACTAAAGAAGCATGTGCTTAGACACGTACAGATGTAAGTTTGTGATAAGCATGTAGATGGAAATTTTTTCAAGTATATATAAAAATATTTAATGCACATATTATAAATTTTGAATAACAAACATGGGTGTGGACAAAAAGATAAAAATGAAGAAAAATAATAGATGAAAATAAAAACAAATGAGTGTGTGACAACTCATGAGCATGAGAATCGAATAAATGAAAACCAAAATTAAGCACTAGCAGAGGTGCTGAGCACATGATGGCTTGTAGTGGACCACAAGGGCATTTAACACGCACATGCATGCACAAGAGAAGGATGTGCTTAGGCACATACAGATGTAAGTTGGTGATAGGGACATACACATGGAAACCTTTTAAAGTACATATAAAACTATTTAATGAAAATATTATAAATTTTGAATCAGCAAAAAAAACTTCCTAGCACACTTGCACTTTCTAGTTTTGTTTTTCTTGTAATTTGGCTCAAGCCTGCAGGGTAAGGTTTTTCGGTTTTCATTTATTGCTTTTACTTCATTTCTTTGTTTTAATTGTTTGCCTGCATCGATTGCCTCAAGTAATACTATACAAGGTTTATGGAAATCTGGCCTTCCCAACAAGAAGATTTCATCTTGAATTGCAGAAAAGCTAGAAGCTTAATGGTAGGGCTGTAGCCTCGATTATATCAAGAAGCTATTTTCTGCTTCCTTTCTCAAATAGCAATGAAAAAGTGGCTTTTATCTATTTACGAATCTATAACAATTTTCAATGTCCAGCATTACTAGTTAAGGGCAATCTATTAACAAATACCTACCGATTTTCGCTGGTTATAATATGCAATTAGTAGATACTAGAGTATATATTTTCACTTGTTTAAAATTTAAATCAAGTTAAAAATATGAAAAAAGCCTATAGATAACAAATATATTCATGAAATGTTAAAATACATCTTTGAATACACTTACCGCAAGGAAATACCCGTTTTCTGAAAAAGATATATCGGTCACTGCACCACTGTGCCCATCAAACTTCGCAACATTTGCCTACACAGTAACACAAGAGCTTAGTACAATTGTACGAGCTTGATCCGAGGAAGACATGACAAGACATGCAATAACAGAAAGTCTCTATCAAGTAAAAATACCAAGAACAATGGTAATTGTCTGTACCACCTAGTGAATATTCAAGTTGCATTACCTGGGTTTTCACATCCCAAATTCTCACTAAGGATTCTGTTGTCCCGGTTCCTAGGATGAGACCATCAGGATGAAAAGCTGCAGATGTATATCCGTCCTCTATACCCGGATCATTGACCTGCACACCATATTCACCCATTACAAAGAAAAAGCCATCATCTGCCATGCTTTATTTCTAAGTTGATTTTGTTTGTGAGGATTCCCACCCATAATTCAGCGATGTTAAATAGAAAGCCCACACTGACCATATGTGTGTGTGAATGTGAAGAAAGCAAAGAAAAAACACAGATGTAATATGAATGAATTTGATATGATAAACCTCTGGAGATGTAGAAAATTGAAATACAAGGAAAAGGTTACCTGTGTAAGGCATAGGCCAGATGAAAGATCATAAAAGCACCAGGTCTTGTCCATTGAAGCTGTCACGAAGTAATTATTGGTTGCATGAACGGTCACAGCATGAACCTGAAAATCAGATATAAATATTACTAGTAATCCTCCTAAGTACTAATAAACCTTTTCACATCCATTTAACATGGGTAAGCCATATAAAACAATTATTTGAAAAACTGAAATGTAAGAACCCAACCATAAAAACAAAAAGTAGTCTTTTGACAGCCTGATAATAATAAATCAAATAAGGAAGAGTGCTTGTGTGCTGATGTAAGTTGTCTGAAGGACCTATGTCTTGTGCAACATGAAAATCTGATTTCAGACATGCAATACCGGGTTAGATTTATCATTTACCACAGTTTTCAATGCACTAAGAACAAAAAGCCATTTCTTATATTGTTTTGAAAATTTTGAATGGAAAGATGCAAGCATAGAAAAAGTTGGCATATGCTTATCCATCATAAAACTAGAGAACCAGAGATCTAAAAATATAAAGATTAAATGTACCTATTACAAAACCTAAGGTGGATTCCTACCCTGATATTCAATTATATCTATTAAGATAAATACATGAGTGGATGGGGAGATAAACTCAGGACGGCTCTGCAAAGAGCACTCCAGTGGGCTGGCTGTTCAAATGGTGGGGGAAATCCACCCAAAATATTTTTTGTGGAGATTCTAAATTGACCTATGATGTCAAGTGAGAAGGGAAATATTTCACAAATAAGCAGCTGTGTTCCTTCTGGAAGGAAAAGGATCCAAGAATCAAGAGGATAACTGGAAAGAAATTTTGTTACCTTCTGAAAGGAAAAAGAACCAGAAAAAGACCAAAAAACAGCTAAAAGAGCTGTCTACAAAGGGCAGAAGGGCCAAAAATTCCTTTCAAATCTGCTTCCTTCATGAATAAAGTAATCGAAAATCAAGAGAGATCACTGGTCTGCAAATTTACACACTTGTGACCCCCACAGAAAACATTAAAAAAGTGGCTGAACAGTAACTGGAAACTGAAAGGACTCATGGACATCTCTACCCGTGGCAGAGGCATCTCACTGTAAGTTAGATAATGATAAATTCAATAGTGGGCATTATTTTAATTTAACAGTTAAGGACTTTTCTTGAGATTTTGGAACATGAGGTTCAACCCAGTTGAACCACCTACTTCACCACTCCAATTTCAATGAGATTATTTTTCCTCCCTCTTGAATGGGGGGATGAAGCACTGTTCGGAAATGTAGGATAAGCTAGGAAAGCTCATAAAAGCTTCTAAACTGACAAAGAAAGCATCATGGAGTCATATGCCAGAATGCAGATAGAACTAGATTTAAAGAAGCTGCCTCTGGAATCAGTGACAGTTTAGGCATGGGCTGCTCATGGGAGCATATTTTAGATTGTCAAAATGGAAGAGGGAGCACTAAGCTTGGGTGCATTTCTCTTCTTGGAACTCCAAAGCTTCTCGTGAGGAGTCGCTATTGTATCAGGTTCCATTGTATTAGCTTACTTGTATTCACTACTTAAGATCATCATTATATATACTTTCATTCCAAACTGGTTTTCCCAGGGGGGGGTTTATCTAGGATCATGTTGACCAAAAATACTTGTGTTCATTTCATGCATGCTTAGAGTATAGATCATCTTGTTAGAGTTGTAAAGATCAAGAGGAGTGTTATTTGTTTTGAGTATATTGCATGTGTTGACATTGGGGTATGAAAAAAATTGCAAGGGCACCTCAAAAGAGCACTTAACCATAAAACTTATGAGCAGAAAGTTACTTGATTGTTTGTTGTCCTAAAACAGCAGCAAAGGACAGTTTTGGAGATTGAAACTTAGAGCCAAATTTCAGGTCAAGGACAGACCTGTTTTGGCAGCCTCATAGTACCTCGAATTTCTACATTGATAAGATGGCAGGCAGGGGCTTGTAATATATCTATGTATATTTTGAGTTGGTGTCCTCGTAGGACATTGAAGGACAAGACACTAGAGGAGGCATTTAATGGTGTGAAACAAGATGTATCACATTTCTATGCATTTGGTTGTCCAAGTTGTATTCATGTGCCTTAGGAGGACGAAGTTGGAACCCTCTAGTATCAGAGGTATTTTTGTTGGATACAGTGCAAGACTTTCAAGGGTTATATGGTCTATATTCTAGCACAACAAAAGACAATAGTGAGCAAAGATGTAAAGTTTGATGAAGATGTGAAGCCCTCTAGTTCCCAATGTTGAGGATGTTGTTCCAAAGACTGATTTAAAGACTCGAGATGAATTAGATTCAGGGGTGGAAGAGGTGAGATTAGGGATGGATATGCCCTCACCTTCTATTCCAACACACGCAAAGCCAAGATAGCTTACCCAAACATTACAGGAGGCACAAGAGCAAGTAGAAGCACCCACATCTTCAACGAGGACAAGTATACTTCCTAGGAGATATTCTAGCTATGTTACATGGGCTTCTTCCACTTGTGAGTCTAACAGTTTTTTTGAGGAGGTTCGGTGTGATGCCTTATTGGAGGAGTGTGATGGATGGGTGATAATTCCTTTTCAAAAGACAATGGTCGACTCCGAGACGATGGCAAGTACATATGTGAAGATGGCAGGTGTCAATGAAAACACTTTCCTCGTAAAGAGGGAGTGCTAGCTTTCGAGGTTACTCCAAAAGTGTTTACCATGTTTATTGGTGCTTCATTAGATGTGTGGTGCATGGTGTATGGTTAGCCCTTGATTGATCCATGATAGACTTGCACATTGAAGGTAGCTTACTCATTGGTTGCTCGACCTTGGATGGATGCTTAATCGACATTCTTCCTTGGAGCATTGGAGGCAACTTGGTGACATTCTACATGGTGGCCACATGGAGGAGATTCCTTGCTTGGAGAACGCCCTGCATTGGAGGAGGAGCATTTGGCATTCCAAAGGAGGGAGTTGAGCCCTAGACAGCATTGGGTTGCTTGGATGTTTGCATGGAGCCTTAGAGTTGACTTAGGGATGTGTAGGTCACAATAGTGATCATGTAGATGGAGTGGACCTAGAGGAGCACACAACTTAGGAGAGGAGGTGAAGCATTGGAGCCATTGATGGAGGAGCATTGGACCTTGGATGAGGAGCGTCCTTGTCTTGGAGCCTTGATTGTGGATCATCATCACCTTGGAGCTTGACATGTGTCACTTGTAGGAATGCTTCACATGTGTGGCATTACTTGCATCTAGTAGGTTGCTTGTAGTGGACTAAGTCCACTTCACTTGTAGCCCTCCCTTCACTTCTCATATAAATACAGGAGGGAGAGAGTCATTCTTATCATCGCCATTGTACACTTTTCTTTGTACTTGTCTTATAGGATTAAGGTGCTAGGGTTCATGAGGAAGTTGTAGGATAAGTTATGAAATCCAGAGAGGATGTCTATGTTCGAAGCTTGCTCTTGTGAGATGTTTGGGTTTTTCTTGTGAGATAGACATTGAAGATAATGATCTCATTCTAATCAATGATTGGAAAGTTGACATCATATATTACTTGGGTTAGAGATGTAGAAGGCAGCACACTAGTCTCTCTCTCTCTCATTCACTCTTCTTTGTACTTTATCTCTCGGCTTGAAGCACTAGGGTTTCTTGAGCATTCTTGGAGTCTTGGGTTAAGGTTTCATCCCTAAGGAGACATTGGAGTTAGGGTTTGTGAATAAAACCCTAAGTTGTACTTGTTGAAGAGGAAGAGAATAGGAGACACCTTGAATGAGGCCAAGGGGGACTTGCTAGTGTTGACTCTAGCGTTTTTCATATTTTTACCTAGCTAGGGTTTCGAACTCCATCTCTTATATATATATATATGAAGTTTTCAATTGTCCAAAATTGTCTTATTACAGATTTGATTTTCAGCTATCATTGTCTTCATGATTTTTTGTTAATTTCTAGCACTTGTCTTGCTGATTTGACATAAGTTGAGGCTGATATTCTTAAGGGTTTAACATTCATATTGAAGACAATAGGACAGAACTTGCTACTGTAATTATTGTTGTCTTAAAGTGATTTTCAGATCTGGTTTATGCATGATAAGTTGCCTGAGGACTAAAACTTGTGGCATAAGTTTTGGTATTTTTGCTCTTGAATTGCCTAGTGGGTCAGGGTTGTTTAAAAGTGAAATATTGTCTGCCACTTGCTGTTGCTTTATTATATTTCAGATCAGACCTACGGATGTAAATTCACAGGAACTGGATCCAAGAAACCTCTACAAAAGAGGCGAAAATTTCTGAAGTTGCATTAAAGCTTGAATTTTTGGAAATTTAGACACATTGGAGGCAGTGATCCCTGGTGATTGAATAAGAGCACTTGATCCTATAAGAGGTTTTGATCTTTGATTACTAACAATGAGCTGATTGCTTAAGCTTCTGGCATCAAGGGTGATGCCATTCTTGGGGGGAGAGGGTTGTAACACCCCAAGCCCCAAATATCCGAACTAGTGGTGCCAGGCTTTGTACACAAGGGATGCTTCCGAGTTCTGATCATTTATGCTCATACCACCCCCACCACCAAACACTACCAAGATGATCACGTCCTTCTACAAGGTGTTCACAAACAGAGGCACCAAGAGGCAGGTAGAGAACAGTGCCACTCAGCTTTCAGATATGTGAGATCTCAGGGAGAACCCTGACCTCCCACCATGAGACCCTTGCAACAGTGTCAAGTCCAAGCCCGACACAGTTCTTTCGTTCACAGCAAACACCCTCCTTTCCACTCATCTAGATCTCAGCAGAGAATGGCCTCTTCTAGGTAGCATGTTGTACTTGTACCCAGATCTTCCAGTTCATCTAGATAGTTCTTCATCAGGGGTTTCTTCACTTCAGCCTCAGATGGTAGGAGAGATCCACCTACTACCAGTACAAATTCAAAGGTTAGCAGCTTCTCCTCATAAGACAGAGATGGCTCCTCTAGGCCTTGAGCACATTCTCAAGGCACCTCCAGTCGAGACATTCTCTTGATCTCAAGATCTTGAGAGGGATCCTCAGTCATCTCTTATCTGGGACTCCCAGCTTTGTATCTTTTCTGTTTCTTAGATGATAGACTTTTCATTCTAGGTCTTTGACCTCATGGGTTAGATATGCTTTTATAGGAGCTACACTCACACTCCCATGTATTGCTTCTGATGTACCTAGCAGTGCCTTTGCCCTACTTATGGTCACTTCTTAAACATTAATAAAATTATCTTATCTTATCTCCCAATGAACTCTTATGTTATCACACTATGTTGAGATTTACTATGCCCTTACAAATGTTGGTGAAGAGTGATGTTTCCAGTTAACATCCCCACGTGCATTTTGCAGTTGACCACATCCCTGATTTCCATCATAATTTCTGATTGAGGACCACAACCTTTTTAACCAACTGTAGTCTCCTCCAAATATCACAAATGCCAAAATTCTATACACCTTCAATTCTTTCAAAATGGAATTTTGAAGTGGTAGTTGGTCATGGTCCAACCAAAAGGATTGAAAGGAATCCATGGACTATCTAACCCAAATTATTATAGGTTTCCTCCTATAGATTTATTCCCACCATGATATCAAAATCAACTCAGGATACCTCACAGATAAATATGATGACACTTGATGTCAATGTTGCAGCTTCTCCCCACCCCTCTTCCCCTGTTTTTTCCATATATAAGAGTATAGTACTGTCCACTTCCACAACAACATGGTGGGCAAAACAGAATAACGGATTTCATACTGTAAACTAACACATTTGCATGATCAATCCATTGATACACCAATGCACACGGAGTACTCAGAGATATGTGAACCAGTCTACTCAAACCAACCTTTAATACAAAAAGGTGATATCATTATTTACTCACCCTACGCTACAAGAAACTGCACCTGAGTGAGTTATTTCAGGCAGACCCAGTCCCAAAACCAAACCACACCAAAAGCCCGTTTCTGGCATCCATTTCACGTTTCTAGATGGAAAAGCCATTTCTGAATATGAAAATGATCTCTCTTTTTAATTTAAGAAATTTAAATGATTTATTCAAACTTGTTGAATGATGATGACTGTTGATAATTAAAAATTATACTTGTTCATGCATATGTTACATGTATTAAAAAGCCCTTGAACGTTTTCAGTTTGCCATTCTGACCCTGTTTCTCATTCCATTTCGCATTTCATGTTTTTGGTGCCATAGCTCTCACCAAGAATAGACCAGGATCTATCATCCAATTTGCCAACTGCCTGCATCAATGGAACACATGTCAAGGAGGAACTGCATAAATATAAAGGAGAGAGATCCAACCATTTCTCCAAGTGTCATTAGTAGTTTAATGCATACTTTGTCATTGTATAAAGAAGAAAGCAATAAAGAAACTGTAATAGCACCAGCTGACAACTTTGATGACATTCGGACGAGAGAAACACCAAAAAAGACAAGAAACCTATTTATATCTGGCATATTTACTTTAGTAAAACGTGAATCATCACAAGACAATCACGATAGCCTGAAAATACATTAGTGTGGGACTCGACCAGTTGGAAAATACATTAGAAATGATTGTACTGCCTAATCTAAATGACTGCAATTGCTCTGAAGATTGGACTCAAAAGGGCTCAAATAGTCTAAATTGCACATTGAATTCAATGCTGAATATCATGAGGAGCATAGAAAAAGCATTTAAACCTCTGCTGTATGATCTTTCAAAACATGCCGACAATTATAGGCTCCGTCTTCATTTGCTTGCCATATCCGAACAGTCTGCATTGTGTGCAACATAACCAGCAAAACTATTAAAACCTCAAAATATGTCAATCTGGGATAACCACTTTAGTAACCAAAGTCCAAACACACATGCCTATCTAGCATCTCCATTTGTGATACAATTTCCAGCAGAAACTCAGCCATACAGAAGTACACCCTCAAATAATTATCCATGGTGAAAATACATGGCAGCTAGGTGTATTTTAAAGGTACACAAGGGCGAAAAAACAATGAAAAATTGGAATTGAAATATACAAGAAAGTTGAAACTATCATGATAACACTCTCCTAATGAGAAAAGTTGCATATCTCTCATGTTTCTAGACAACAAATTTCCTGCACATTTGCTTATGAATGCATCTAAGAAAGGGAAAAAATAAAGCTGCAATGTATCAAACTCCAAAAGGCTTATGCAGGACAAGTTTTTTCCATTAAGGCTGAAACAATAGAGATGATGCTAAGAAGGTCATACTTCTGAATGAGGACATTAGTTTCCTATCAAGTAGCAAAACACTGTCTTATTTTCTGCAACAAAGAAAAGGAATAAAGCTGTGCATCCTGGAAAAATAGTTGAACAGTGAAGCAATGCAATCATCAAAATAAATTTTATAAAAAGGTACTATGAATAGAATATATACAAATTTATCATATTACTCATGAAGATCGCACTGACCTTATCTGCAGAACCTGTTAGCAATAAGTCATCCCGTGCGACAAACTTTACACTGGTAACCTGTAAATAACAGCGAAAGCTTGGACCAATAATTGCATGCATAAAGAAAACAATTAACCTGACAAGCAAAAAAGCATAAAATACCAGAAGACAAATATATTGTTTCAACAAAACTCCATTCCTGTGCCAATATTCAAAAGCACCCAAGACTATTTACAAGTGCACTAAGGGATTGAAACAAACGCGTTTTGTGTGCCCAGATAGTGTTGAAATTATCTGTCCAGCTGATCGATCAAATACAACTGCATTAGCATCTGCACCACCTGTTGATATGAGACCCTGTGAGCATCAAACAAATTAGGGTTTAGAAAACTCGGAATCAACTAAAGCCCCATTAGACCAAAGTTATAAAAGTGAGAAATGCAATATTGTTTTTTGATTTACATAGGTCACGCTCAGACTGCAGAGCAATATAAAAATTAGCTGATGAAGCAACAGAGTTTAGGTGCACGCAACAAATTGCACCACAAGACAGAAAGCACAGAAAAAAGATGGAAACCGTTAAAACTGACAACAAATAAATTGAAATTCATGCATAGCAGTTTCTCTAAATGGAAAAGGGAAATTTCTCTAAGAAAGACCACAGATTCAAATTTTATAACAAAAGCTGTGTTGCTCAAACATGAACAGCATTACAAAATCTGAAGACTAATCAAGGCTTTGCAATGCCTTCCCTATTACATAACCACTGGTGCATATCAAATTAAAGTAACTTGACATATTATGAGAAGCATTAATAATCACTTCCCAAGCAAGAAAACGGGAATAGTCAACATGAATATTGGAAATCCGAAAGACATTCTCATGAAACAGTACAGCCTAAAAAGTACAAAGCAGGAATAGTCAACATTAATATTGTAAATTAGCCATCATAACATGCACACCTTGGAAGGATGAATATCTGCACACAAGATGCCTGGCTTGTTAGTTTTGTGAAGTGGGTGACTGGATAACTGAGTGTACCTCTCCAATGCCTCTACAGGAGCCAGTGTAGATGAAATCTGCAAGAGCATATTAAATGATCTCAGATGAAAGAATGATAATTAATAATGACAAATCAATTGTTACCATACACACTTTTAAGATACATCCTCATGACTCTGGTTGGAAAATCTTAGTACCACCGATCAATAACGAAGCCACCATAAAAAAACTAGCATGGCATTAAACACAAATAATATAGCTACAATCCATGAGAAGGTGATAACAATATCTAATTGCTGGCAACAATGAATTTTACTAAACCTGCCGCTTTTTACGCTGGCTAGACAGCATCGCATTACAATCTGTAAGTTCCTTGATGATTTCTGGTGTGATGCCTTGCCGAATTCGCTTGCTAGGTGGAGGCAACTCATCGTCTCGTTCTAAATCTGTAATAGCAAATCAAGTCAACTTACGAATTGGATTTTACATACATTACTTAGGCTGTACAACAAATATACAACAGAAATTGACAAATAGGAAAACTGCCTTTATTAAAACTCATCTTAACAGACCTCGCTTCCCATTGCTCACTGCTGAAGCATTAACTGCAGCTAAATTTGATGGAAGGATAGGAATTTGCCGATCTGCCTGTGCCAACAATGCCCTTGCTTCATCCCTTTCTTTTTTAAGTCTTGCAATGACCCGGCATGCTGCATCATGCTGAGGCCCAAAATTTTATGTACACATCAGTTAAGAGAATTTATTTTAGAATCCGAACACTTTCTATAGCACAAATGCCTACTATTTATGAAGGATTAAGGTAGTTCAAACTTCAACGAATACATGGAAATGGCTTTTACACCCATGAACAGCCTAGGAAGAAATGACTGTGCATGCATGCAAGCACACGCGCACACACACTTAATAATTGCTGCATAGTTAAAATCATGGCTAAAATGTCTGAGAATATAGAAAGTACTATAATTGCAATAGAACTATCTTTCTTATGCTGTTTGGGCTGATAAAAGACAATATCCATTTTACTCTTGGAGCACCCCCAAAGCACATACAGAACTGACAATGAGAGATCACATAAGCAACAGTTTCATTCTACAACAAAATATTACATAAGTCACAAAAAGCTTACTCAAAATATCACGACCTGCAAGCATGGAAAAATTTCTGAAGAATTAGACAAGTAAAGAGTAATAAATTGAGCAGGGCAATGAAAGCTAATCCAGGTAGAGATGGGGTAAGGGGACTTGTTTGCAATGCAGAGAGTATATTACAGCTTTCCTATCGAAAACGGGCCCAAGCCCCAACAACCAAGCTGAAGCACATACTCTCCCGAAAGGATTTGAGATTGCACTGATCGAGGGCATAACTAACCTACATTGTGTGGGGGAAACAGCTGTTATACTCAAGACAATGAAAAACCAATGTCAGCCCCACAGTACTGACTTGAAAAGAACAGTATATCACATTTTTCTGCTTAAAACAGCATTTCAACCATTTGAACTTCCCATGTGTCACCAACCTTAATGAGGAAATAGAAATGTTCCACCAAGTTTCCAGGATGGGGGAGAGCAGGAGCGGGGAGACGGATATGGGGGACATGTGGGAGCACCCACAAATTTTAGGGAAATTCAGAGTTGGGCGGGACTTCGGGGTCCCTAGCATAGGGATCCCCATCTCTAAATTATAAATATAAAAATAATAATGATAAAATCCCAAAAATAAATATTCATCCCATGCAAATTCATCTTTGTGCAATCCAGTGGAAACGCTATAATCCTGCCAATCCCAAAATCCTGAAAACTGTTAAGTCTGCTGAATTCTCAATGGGATATGAAATTCTACTTTCTCCATATGAAGTCCGTTGAGGTTGGAACCACTCTCAAACGTCCTGAAACAATTAATGGTAATGTTAAAAATTCAAGTAGAATGATAGAAAAGGTAAGATAAAAGAGATTGTCAGATTGTCAACTTTTGGATAGAAAAGGTAAGAAAAAGGAGATTGTCAACTTTTATTTTAAGAATTTAATATTAGCATTAATTACCAAGGTCACAAACTCCTCAAAGCTCTATCCCCTATCTTTGTTCTGTCTTAAGGGGTTGTTGAACAAAAAATCATGACAGTGGGCACCCAAACACTCCCCTTTTCAAGGGGGGACACCAAACACCCCCCTTTTCGAGGGAAAGCATGGACACGAAAATGGACGCCGACAAGAGCTTTTTAACTCGCGGGTTTTTTACCTAAAATTTTTAAACGAACCCAAATATAATTAAACCCTAGACGAATATCATCAAACAAGTTCGCGTTTTTGTTCAGGATGAGGTTCGTGATTAAGTTCGGCGAACTCCAACGATTAAATTCAGGTCCCTAAAAAATTCGCCGAATTTCGAATTTTTTCAATGAAAATTGGTGAACCCGGTGACTAAGCCCATAGGTAAGACAATACAAACCCTTGTATGTCATGAACCCCATGTCCAAGAGTTTACCCCACATTATATCACATGCACACATGACTATGATTTGTTCCACCTAGGAAACACCCTAAACCTAGGGGTTATTGACCCAATAGGACATCATGAGACCCTTTCCAAACCTAAATTTGGCAAGTTGTATAACGTCTTTGAGCATTTGTTTGGGTTAGGGTGGTTTGATGCACATGTCCGGGTGCTTTGATTATTAGATGTGATTTACTTGCCATGGTACTTGTGACTTATGGACCCCTGGAGGGCGTATTTGTTGTCTTTGCAGGACTTTGCCCGGTGGACATGTATTCGTGAGGAGATGACCAATTCAAACCTTCATGAGGGCCTAAAGCCCATGGATGGACATGTATTCGTGAGGAGATGACCAATTCAGACCTTCATGAGGGCCTAAAGCCCATGGATGTACGTTAAAACCCCAAGCCCGAGGCATGACGGGGGTGATTGATTTGCACATTGAAGAAGGAAGTCGTTGCCTTTGGAGCTATGAAACATGATTCGTTGAAAACCCCCCTTGTGTCACGAATCCGACATGGGGAAACGGATTCGACCTAATTCGTGTCCGACACGAATTTAGGCCGTGTCCGACACGAATTTAGGCCGTGTCCTTCACACATGACACGACCTAAATTCGTGTCGGACACGAATTAGGACCGTGTCCCGATTTTATGACACGTGTCACGAAAAAAGGAGGCCCACGCCCTCTAAAAAAAGTTTCTCATTCATTTTTCACATTGTTTTCTCAACAAGTCACGGTGTGGGCGATTTTGGTGAGCAAGGAAGAGGTTTTTGAGCAGGTTTGAGAGCATTGCAAGTGTTTCCAAGTGGATTTAAGGACCAAACTGCAGGTTTTCTGCTACAGCAGTGATATTTCTTCCTCCTCCAACAAAACTGATGGCTCAATCATCAAAAACAGCAGCAAAACGGCAAAGGAAAGGGAAGAATCCCAATGTTGGTGTTGCTCCTCCTCCAACAAATTCAGTACCCTCTTTTAGTGTCCCATCTTCTACAAGTGGAGCTGGAAGTGAAGCTTCAAATGATGGAAAAATCAGCAGGGCAGCAAAACAACAAAGTCAAGATAGCAAATATCCATTGTGGAAGTATGTTACAAAGAAACAAGGAGATGGGGCCAAGGCAAAAGGGGATGGGAATATTTTGTGGACATGTGGCTTTTGCCATACTGATTTTACAAGCACTTATTACCGAGTTAAAGGCCATTTGTTGGGGCTTCCTTGTGGACTTGGAGCATGTAAATCAGTGAGTGCATCCAAAAAAAGAGAAATGGCAA
>ML812318.1:39173-66539 GCA_009831015.1 Picea engelmannii
TAGCCATGAGGCTCCTCTCTCAGGTTACTTCATCCTCTTGTTGCGAGAGGAATTGGAGCACATATGGGAATTTGTACAGTTTGAAGAAGAGCAGGCTTGAGCAGTCCCGGGCAGAGACAATGGTGTATGTGCACAACAATCTCGGTCTTATTTACAGGCATAGAGAAGAGTGGGTGAAGGGAAAGACAAAGATGTGGCATGTGTTTCCTGATGATATGGGTTTAGACAACAGTGTTGAGTTGGCATTAGCCAACTTGGATCTCAATGATCCAGTGCTAGAGCCAGTCACTTTTGATGATGGTGATCCTCTTGAGGGGTCATCCTCCACAGCAGCAGATGCACAGATTCCATTGGATATAGAGGAGGAGGAGGAGGAGGAAGAGGAGTATGGAGAGGAGAGCAGTGGTGAGGACACTGATATTGATGATGATTATTTCATGGAGGACAAGTACTACCGAGTCTTGACAGTTCTTCCATCTACTGTCTACGGTGACGGTTCTAGTATCTACCCTATGTCTATTTTGTATTTGCCATTGGCATTCTCACCTATAGTGTTAGTGACTCTGACTCGGTATTACTATCTAGATTCTACTATCTAGTATGAATCATAATCATTGTAACACATTTTGATTTTGATGACTTAATGAGAATGTTGCAGGCGCAACTAATGGTTCTAATTTCTTGTGTGTTCAAACTTCAATCTTTATTATAATTTATAATGTTTGTCATTTTATTATCATTGATGTTACAATGTTGAATCAGGATTCAGAATGTATACAGTATAAATTATAATTTATAAATTATAATGGATCACGATTTAATCATTTATTTATCATTTATGTTACATCATACATGTTTAACGTTTTGTATCGTGTAAATCTTCTAGTTTCTACCAAAATATGAATCTTTATGTCTAAATTTCATTTTTGTATGTGTAATTTTCAAAAAAAATCATATATAATTTTTTTAGATATATATATATATAAACGTGTCCTCCGTGTCCTGTTGTCGAGGTCAAAATTCCACGTGTCGGACACTCGTATTTCCATGTCTCGTGTCATCGTGTCAGGTGACTTAGCTTTGGAGGCACTCTGGCAGGCCTAGACGGACGAGTTCCACCTCTCTTCACTTGGACGATGGCCTTGGGAACCCTGGAGACCACCCACCTAGCCCATGATGTCATCATTCATTCAATTTTTATCTTGTTAAGGGCAGGTACATCTTATTTCTGCATTTGCTTCATCTCTTAAAGACATAAACCTTGTGACATATTTAACTTCAATGGCCAGTGAGAGGGGGGTAAATTATATATTTGCTTCATTTAACCAGCCCTTTAGGTCACTAGGGACGTCTCCCTTGGGGTAGTCTTATCCTACTCCTAAACAGAAAGGGGTTTCCTATTAAGGTGACAGTGATAGGTCACCCCCTTGTTACGCCAATCTTGTCTCACTTGCCTTGGGATTTGCACAAGTACAGATTGCGCAATAACAATTGCTTGAATCACATTAGAAGGACCAACATTGTTAATGGTTTTCAGTAGGAGCTCTAAAATGTTTTCAATGGATGAAGTAACTGACGAGGAATCATAGGTTGCAAGAAACACTACACCGCTAACAGAAACACCAAGAACATTTACCAAATGTTGGTTTCTAACATTTGTCCAATTGTTAGATACAATGGATACCCCACTATCCACCCACTCATTTATAAACCATATCAGAGCTCTTTGGATTTTTGCTCTTTCCCTATCTAGTAACACAATTCTAGCTTTCTCATACCTGAGGCCCTTATATCCTTTGGGGGCTTTGTTGATGGCCTGAACCATAACATGCCAATAGGGGGAGCAAAAAACATTGAATAGTACACCACAAGCATAGAGAAACCGCAACACTTCTGCATCCACCTCATCCCTATCACCAATATCAAGGAAATCTGCTATTGTTCTTTTAGATCCACTACCTACATACCCTGAGGTTCCACTAGCATGAGAGAATGCAAATGTGTTGCCACCAAATCTAGATGATGCATTAGATTGAACCTTTTTGTTTTTTACCATGAATCTTTAGTCTTGTTTTTTGTCTTTCTTGCCACCAAATCTAGATCCACTAACTATCTTGTTTTTTGTCTTTCTTCATTTGATACCTTAGGGGCAAATTGAGATCCCAATGGCCCCCTTATTCTCATCACTCTCCAATACCCCACAAAGATGCCTCCTCACGCGAGTATATCAACTAGTATAACATTTTCCTTGATGACAATCATGCTTACATAAAAATTTAGTGGTTCCACCTCTTTCCCCCCCTCAAGTTTGGACACAAATGTCCACAAGGGTGTGAATGAAGTTTTGCACCTTCATTACCACTTTCATCCCCTTCCAAACCTTCCTCGCCTTCATATAATGGATCACGGTGAGAATGACCACTGTCCTCTTCTTCCCTCTCATGCCTATTCCCCATCAACACCGTGAGAATAAAAAATGAACCCATAAACCACACGAACATTTTCCTCAAGTCATAGATGAACAACCTGAAATAAAATGAGGGAGAAGGAATGGGTGAGAGTAGGAGAAGAGGAAAAATCTACAAACAAACAACACAAGGATATACAAAGAATGGGTTTTGTGCTTACCTCTTTAGCTCTTTAACTATTTGCAACAGTAAGATGGTAGTCTTCGTCCTCTCCTCCAAGCTCTCACAAATTTGTCTTCCTCAAAAACCAACAAGAAGACCAAGCTGCCCACTCCAAACTCAAGCACACAAAGATGAATGTAATGAGAAAAACATTGGGGGAGAAGTGCTTTTGTTTCTCCCTTGAGTTTGACCTAAACCCTAAAGCTCCCCTAGGTCCCACCTTTAAGAGAATTTAAAAAAAAAACTTAATTTCCTCTCTCTTTCCACGGGAGCATCTAGGCGAGCCAAGGAGTGCACAGGAAGCATCCTGAGAGCACACTTCCTGCTTTGGGAGCATCCCAGAGGGCGTTGTGCTCCCCAAAATGGCAAGTAGCACGCTAGGGAGCCCTGAAGCACGCTCCCAATTTTAGGGAGCGTGCCAAGAAGCCTTGGAGCACACTCCCGGACGCTCCCACTCAGAGCATGGTTCCAGGGTGGGAGCGGCTCCGAGAGGACGCTCTAGTAACACTGCCCTAAAATGCCAACCAATATGAGTTGAGATGAGAACAAGATGAGAAGCAGGAACACTTCAATTGTATGAGAATAGTACTTGCCAAGAAAACACAGATTTCCATTAACTTAAAGAAATTTCAACTTCATCACATGAGAAGTGATGGGCTTTAAATAGTGGAAAGCTACCCATTATGTAGAAATATATTATTCTAATTCCTAAATGAAAGTTAAAAATCTATTCAGATGCCTAAGAAACAATTACATGCATGTCAATACCATACACTTAACACTTACTAAGAAACAATTACTACAAGGCATATACTAGCACTTAGATGATGACAAGCATAAATAATTCCCAATTAAACTGCTCATTATAATCTCATCTTTATTTGCTGGTATGTTCTTGAATTGCTACATAATAGATGCTCTATCTGTTTATTACTTAATACACATCATTTTTATAAACTGTTTTATATAATATGTGCAGCAAGTTGATCTTATTCGATCAAGTTCACTAAC
Source organism: Picea engelmannii (assembly GCA_009831015.1). Lineage (NCBI taxonomy): Eukaryota > Viridiplantae > Streptophyta > Pinopsida > Pinales > Pinaceae > Picea > Picea engelmannii. The sequence continues at coordinate 42,815 of ML812318.1, forward strand.
AGCAATACTAATCTTACAACACTGATTGACACTCTTGTGTTGATGCAATTCAAAAAAATGTTATTGTGTCAGCAAAGGGCCTGAACAAATATAAATAGTACTCAATAGTACAAGTTCATAGTGCAGTTGTGTTGGCATACTCAGGTGTTGTAAAATCTGCAGTTATTCATATCAACAGAATCAATCAACACTAAATCAATTAAATTATTCTAGCTAAGTACCTGATACAGTGCATGACTAAGTTCTTGTCTTGCTGTATGCAGTTGTTGCTCCAAGGCATAGTTAGACAACATTACTGCATCCCATTCCTAAAACCAACAAAAAAAATTAGTTTGCACTCTTGCTCCATTTCCTGTCCATGTACAAATAGAAATACATCAAATACGACATCACCTTTAGTACAAATACTAAAGACTGTCACCTCTTATGAAAATTTGATCAAGTTAGAGATGCCATATATAAGTAGATAAAAAAGCTCAAAGAGAGCATTGTAAATCTATATTGAACAACTACTTCAGGTATTTATATCTCCTCGCTAAAATCAGTAACAAAGGAGTCTATCACTCCAGCAATATAAGTTATAACAAATAACATGATCCACCAAACTGTCAGAATATACAGAAAACATCTTTTTTTTAAATGACTGACCTAAAATAAATTATTTTGTAAGGTGAAGCCAAACTTACATTCTGGAACAGACCAAGCATTCCAGGAATACTGGCAGCTTGTAGTGGCCTCGGCTTTACTGCCTGTAAAACGAACAGACACAAAAACACAATTTACCTTCACATATCAAACAGGCTGTTAGTTCCATCTTCAAAACAAGATGTAGGAAGAAGTCTCATATCTTAAAAATCTTCATAAAACTGGAAGTAATTCTGCTCAACAAACGTACCTTCGGTGTCTTGACAGGGACCAAGTCATCTGTTGAAAGTGATTCTCCAGTGACAGGACATGTACCATATTCCTAACAAAATAAGCATCCATTCAGACCAACTCTCATTCAGATACTATAGACCAAAGAACAGGAGGCTAAATTAAGGGTCATTTTCTCTAAATCTTCCATACAGACCACCTACAGTCAATTTTCATGTACTGGATCCTACACCAGCAATAACATTTGGGAATCGCTGGAAGAAATCTCCACATATCGATATCAAATTAGCAGCTGCTTCCCAAGGCCGTTGATACAGAACTGGAGTATAATATCTTTGAAAGAACATGTTATATAATTATTAAATATATTAGCATGCTTAAGGCCTCAAAGTACAAGTAGATAAATTAACAGAAGCTATCAATCGAATCATATTAATTTTGCATGGCATTCTGATAATAGAATTTCTTGAGGTTAAAGTCCACTAAGACTGACTAAGGGCAACTCCCTCCAGACAGATATTTTGTTTTAGTTTAAACTTTAGGTAACATTACTATCTAGCTTTTCTCAAAACTGATCAACTCATTATTTTGGTTATTGTTAGAGGTAGTTGAATCTGTTCAGTTGCAAAGTAATTCAACCTTTATTGGAGCTGCTCTGGAGCTCTTTTATCAACCATTGACTACTTAATCGCATCTCCAATTGTTTAAATATGTCTCTGTGTTCAGTTCGATTTTATCATGTTCTAACTTAATTAAACATCAGTTTGTCATTAAATATACACTCGGGGATACTATTCAAAAGCAGCATGAGTAACCAATTTTTTTAGGCCCTCATTCCATACAAGAACCCAGAAGGGTAATTCAGTTGGAATTTTGATGGGGGAGGTGAGCGATAAAAACAAACCAGGATGGGCTGAGAAAGGTGGTTTGATAATGGATCTATAAAAGTTTGCCATGCAATGAAATAGTGAGAGACAATATTACATTGATTCAAAGGTTGGATGTGAATATTAAAATTGGCAGACTGTACATCACTGGATACCCCCTCTCAATATTAAACAGTAGACTGTGTCTAATAATTGGGTTAATAGAAACCGAAAACTCCACATTCTCATTGAGGAGAGCAGCGAGCTAGCCTATGCAATCCCAGAGATAAAGTTCGTTCACATGAAAAGGAATAAGAATATATCAGCTAATAAGCTGACCAACACACGTCCAGGAGATGAAATCTATGAAAGCTATAATACCAAACCTTCTAGGATGGACTAAAAAAACAAAATTGACTGGAAGAGATTTGAAAAGATTCCAACAGTTGACTTGACATTATAGAACTAAAAGCACAAGTGTCGTTAATAAACCACAACCTCAATATGATGAGAGGGCAGCAGACTCTGTTCTATAGAGCCTGCTTTCCTCAACTTGAAACTCAATACAAAAGACAAACAGGACAAAGAGGCTGCCCATCTTTATTAGATGAGGGATCTGAGGAAGAGGGCAGGGAAAGATGAGGGCAGTGAAGGTGGAATTTACAGACCCAGGCAATCAATGATGATGAAGGACATCTTCATAAGCTTGTGAAACGAAAGAGGAAGAAAGGGTGATCCTCTCAGGCATCAACAAGAAATCTCATAACGTGTAGAGTACGGAAGCAAATTCTTGACAAATACAGTAACGTTAGGGATGGCCTTGCATGAGTTAATGATGGTGCATCAAGTCTTCAAGGGTGGAAGAAACAAGCAACCTGAGCAATTGGAGATGCACAGCAACCAGCTGGAGAAAGTATTGGCAAAAACGGAGCAGACAGATGCAATATCAATGGCGACTACCCATGGTGTTCAATGGGCTTGATATAAATACTGGGGCAAAACATTGTGAGGCTAGTGGAGAAAATTCCACACTCAAACAAAAAGAAGTAGCAATGAATCCAGGTCACTTTCCCCAAGTCAGCAAGTCACTCTAGAGGAATTTCCAGGCCACACACATATTTCAGGATAACCCCTACCCACACTTTCATAATCACAATTCATGGCATTGTTCTGCAAAGGTCAACATGAACAAATTGGATGGGTTGGATCCCTCGGGGTGGGTTACCCAAATGGAACACTATTTCTCTATCCATGGCATTATGAATGACCTGCACAAACTAAAATTTGGGGTCTTATATTTGGACACCAAACATTGGCAGTGGGGGCAATTGAATAAGAAGGCTTATAAAGGCTACAAGGCCTGGACCGGTTTGTTCAAGGTCTTTATGCTCGTTTTGAACATGACACTCACTATTTGAGACACCTAACAAAATTGCACCAAACCAGCACAGTTATGGACTATATTACCACCTTTGAGCAATTGGCAATCCACACAGCAGGCCTTTCTAATTCATTTTTTAAAGAAAGTTTTATCAGTGGTCTCAAGTAAGCAATTCGAGCACACGTCATGATGCATCACCCAAGCACATGATCGGAAGCTTGTGACGGAGCTAAAGAAGCTAGGATAGTAATCAATGCACAGACCAAGAGACCTTTATTCACCAGTTGCCCTAGCTCTCTTGTGGTGACTACCCCTAGCTCATCCAACTCACAGCCAGTTCACATCCACAAGTTATCTCCTGAAGAGATGGCAGAACGTCAATGCCTCCATGTTTGCTATAATTGTGATGAGCAATATTTCAAAGGGCTCAAAGTTAAAGAACAAAAATTATTTCAAATGGATGTATCTCCACGTGATTACTCAAAGGACACTCCTATTGAAGATACACGTGAACCAACCTTGGAAGACATCACCCCTCCCATGGAAGATGAATCCCCCTTGCAAGTTCCTTGCAAGGAACCACAAATTTCTCTCCATGCCCTATCAGGTTTCTTGGCACCCCAAACCTTGAAACTGATTAGCTACATTAAGCACCACAAAGTGATTGTGTCAATGGACAGTGGAAATACCCACAATTTTATTTAGAGGAGAGTGGCACAAGAAACCCCTTGTTATGTACGTCCCATATCTAATTTTCAAATTATGATCACCAATGGTGGTACGATGAAATGTGGGGGCCAATGTGAAAATGTGAAACTACAGATTGGCAAGTATCATGTCAAAACTCAGATGTTTGTTATTGAAATGAACGATTGTGATATAGTTATGGGGGCAGAATGGTCATGCACTTTGGGACCTGTCACTTATCACCATGGATTTCAAAGAATTATACATGAGTCTCACTCGGGAAGGGCAAAAACATACCCTCAAGGGGCTTACATTTAGTTCCCCCAAAATTATCCCCTCTCATCATATGGAGAAGTTGTTGAAGAAAAGCCACTCGAGTGTTATTGCACATTTCAATGCCATACAAGTAGTCATCACCACCCCACAAGAAATTCACCCTGATTTGCAGTTGGTTCTCTCTAAGCATCAACAGGTATTTGAAACACGACAAGGTTTACCACCTTCACGTGGGGAGCATGACCATGGTATTCCCCTCATTCCAGGTAGTCAACCACCCAATGAGCGTCCTTATCGACACCCTTTTGCACAGAAAAATAAAACTGAAAAGATCATTCAGGAATTGTTGGAGGCAAGAGTCATACAACCCATTATTAGCCTTTATATTCATCACCAGTGATCACGGTATTAAAGAAGGGTATTTGCGCAATGTGTCATGATTTTCAAGCTCTCAATAAGTTGACCATCAAGGACAAAATTCATGTCCCAATTATTGATGACCTCCTGGATGAACTTCAAGGAGCCAAGTTTTTCACTAAACTTGACCTTCGTTCTAGAATCTAGATACCACCAGATCAAGATGAAAGAGGCAGACATCCCTAAGACCGCCTTTCATATAGATGAAGGCCATTATGAGTTTTTAGTGATCTTTTGGCCTTCGCAATGCTCCATCAACCTTCCAGAGGCTCCTGAACAAGTCTTTCGAGTCTCGACCATTACTATGCAATTTTGTGCCAGTATTCTTTGATAATATTCTGATCTACAACAAAACATGGGAATACCATATAGAGCATGTCGATAGAGCCTTGCAACTCCTACAGGACCACCAGCGATTCGTAAAACGCTCCAAATGTGCTTTTGGAGCTTCAAAGGTTGAATACTTCAGTCACATTGTAAGTCAATAGAGAGTACGATTTGATCCCAAGAAAGTCACATCTAGGCAAGATTGGCCCCATCCCAAGGCCCTAAAGAGATTGCATGGATTCTTAAGACTTACAAGCTATTGCAGGAAGTTTGTGAAAAATTATGGAAAAATTGTTGCTCCCTTAACCTCTCTACTCAAAAAGAATGCCTTTGTTTGGAGTGAGGTCATTGAAAAGGCCTTCTCAGCTTTAAGGATGCCATGTGCATGACTCCAGTATTAGCAGTGCCAAATTTTACTAAGAATTTTGTCTTGGAATGTGATGCCTTATGCAAAGGTCCTGGAGCAGTTTTGACGCAAGAAGGGTGCCCTTTGGCACTCGCCAATAAGCAATTATGTGACCGCAATTTGGGTAATTGAAGTACTTTCTCGAACAAAGGTTATCCTCAACAAATCAGCATAAGTGGTTGACCAAACTACTAGGGTATGATTGTGAAATTATCTATAAGAAGGGTAAAGACAATGTGCTAGTTAATGCCTTATCCCAACTGAAGAGGATGGATCCCTCTTTGCCTTATCTTTACCCATTCCAAGTTGGATTGAGGAAGCCTGTCAAAAATGGTTGGCAAATGACACTATCATTCAACTCTTCTACAGGCTTCAAGAAGATCCCAACACTCCTAAAGGGTATACATGGCAGCTAAATACATTGCGATATAAAAGGTGCATTGTTCTAGTAAAGAATTCTTCCTTGAAACAAAGAATCTTAGAGGAATTGCATTCATCACCTACAACAAGTCACTCTGGATTTCATAAAACATATGAACGAACTAAGTGCTTGTTCTTTTGGGAAGGCATGAAAACCAACATCCGGGATTTTGTGGCAACATGTGACACCTGCCAAAGAAACAAGGAAGAGATAGTAAATATACCAAGGCATTGCAACCTATTGATCCCAACACATATATGGGCTAACATCGCTATGGATTTTATAGTGGGACTTCCAAGGACGGACAACAAATCCATGATCATGGCGGTAGTCAACTGTCTCTCCAAATATGCTCATTTTTGTGCCTTACCACATCAATTTATCCCCTCCTCGATTGCCCAAGTCTTCCTTAATCAGATTCTTAAGTTACATGGCATGCCCAATTCCATTGTCTCAAATCGGGACCCTACCTTCACTAGTAAATTTTGGCAAGAGTTGTTTAAACTATAGGGTACCCAGCTGAAAATGAGCATTGCATATCACCCCAAAACAGATGGTCTAACTGACGTGGTCAACCTGTGCCTAGAAACTTATTTGAGATGCTTTGCCTTTGAAAAACCACAACAATGGACTCCCCTCACAGAATGGTACAATACCTCTTGTCATGGAGCTACAAAATGACACCATATGAAGTTGTTTATGGCCGAAAACCATTGTCAATCACTTCATATTTACTAGGCACTTCAAAGGTTCAGGCAGTGGATCACACACTCCACACTAGAGAAGCCATTCTCTGCATACTAAAGGGCAATTTGGTAATGGCTCAAAATAGAATGAAGCAACAAACGGACCAACATCACTCTAAATATTCTTTTGCAATAGGGAGCAAGTGTTTCTTCGCCTTCAACCCTATAAACAAACATCACTTAAAGACAAAACACTTCATAAATTAGCACCAAAGTTCTATGGACCCTATGAGATCATCCAACACAAAGGACAAGTGGCCTACAAACTGACTCTTCCATCCCACTCCGAGATTCATGATTCATCCAATATTTCAAGTGTCTTGTCTAAAAGGTCATGGGATCGAAGTGCAAGGTGCAAACCAGCTTACCAAAACTTGATGAAGAAGGCTCCATTTGGCTTCAGCCGAAAGCAGTGTTGGATACCAGAGAGCATTAATTGTCTCTACACATGATCAATGAAGTACGGATCCGGTGGAAAGACATGCCACATGAGAAGCAGTCATGAATCTGCAGCAATTTCCTCATCTTCAGCCTTGAGGACAACGTTGTTTTCGAAGAGGGGGGAGGGCATGTTAGGGTCCTACCCTAAACTTCCTACTTTAGGCTACCTAGGACTCAGGAGTTAGTTAATTGTGCAACCATCATCTTTAAATAAGGCCCATTGGTTAGTAGTGGATAGTTATTTCATGTAAAAGAGTCCATTTTATCAGGCACACTAAGTAGCTGGTACCCATTAGTGATGGGACCACAAGTAGTAGGGGTTTTGGATATTGGAAAGCTATTTAAAGAGAGAGAGAGACTATGAAATGTTTGTCTTGTGTTGTTGTATTTGGAGCTGTGCTCAGTGCAAAGTCGGCCCACCTTAAGAGGCAAGTTTACACTGTTTCCTTCTTCGGATTATCTTAATACAAGGGTATCTCTTACATCTTTTCATATTAGTCTCTTGTATCCGGCTATTGCAATTATATTTTTTGTATACTTGGTTGTGTTTCAATTTTATGGGTTAAGGAACACTACACTTTGGCAGAATATATCAGTAAAATAGAATAGCACTTCTTTAAATAGATTGCAAGGTACTTTAAGATGGCTTCCTGACACTTTAAGATGGATTTCTAAGAGTTCACCCCCATTGGGGGGAGTGATTTGGAGAGTGCCACAGGTCCCTGGAACTGCTATGCGTGAAATCATAGCAGGTGAACCGCAACAACAGAAAATTCGTAAACCACCAGTTCAGACTTCCTGGCCTTGGTGAGAATATGGAGGCATAATAACCACAGAGTTGCATTTGAGCCCTTAGCTTCGCCATGGCAAAATCAAAATCTAACACTGCAGATTTCGGTAACAGTTACGTAATTTTAACCTCAGAAGCACACAGTGTAAAATCAATCCAACACTTTCTTTAATTTAATTTCCTATCAACGACTGTAAATCTACTTTAGCCTATTTCATTTAAAAAAAACACACCTGCGCAACACTTTAAAAGTAGCTAGCTAGATACTTGAGAGCTGTACAGTTTAATCCTATCTCTGTCAAGAATTCTACTTGGCAGACATTTTAAGAGCAAGCAGTGGAAACCCAACCCGAACATTTTCTTGATAGTCCGTACAGCATACACAAAATTAGCTGAACTTGCCTCAACATAACAGTGTGCTTAGGGTTTCCTGACAAAGCCATAAGAAGCAAGAAAGCATGGACTGCAGCCACGTTTGAACCCTAGCAAATGCATGAACAAAATTTAACAGATCGTACCCAACACTAAATTTCGAATCCGCGACGTACCGCAATGTGCTTTTCGACCAGCCTTTTCTCGAACAGCAACCCCGAACGCTTGGAAACCACGGGCTCCTCCGGCGTCGACCCGGAAACTGCAAAACATTCAAGCGCCGGTTTTATTCAGTGCATGTTTGAACCGCAGGCTTTAATAAACGACAAGCATCGACATATTTTTTTTTAAGCTTTCGGGGATCGAACCCTGGACATGAAGTTTTACTCGTGCCTGGATTATGTTAAGTGAAAGAGGGGAAAATTCTGAACTCTGTCGCAATTAAACTTACTTGCGCAAAACATGGCTGGTGCGATCTGTGTCTAGAGAGCTTGTCCGAAGTCCCTGAGAGCCACTCCTTCAAACTCTTAAACCTGTGTCCGTCATTCCTCTCGGCCACTCAGCCCGTTCCTTCGCCTGTTCTTTTGGCCGTTATATTAAAACCCTACTATTGAACATGTAAATCTTATTATAATGGGCCAGCAGTGAGGAGTTGTGTGGTCGCTTACGTGAAAAAATGGGCTGCTCTATGTGATACAACCTATCAAGATACTATTTAAAATGTTTTTAAGAATGAAAGAAAAGCATGTATATGGAATTTTATTTTATTGTGGTTGATTAGAATGAACTTTAAAACACATGAAAAAGTTAATTAAGATGAATTTACGTTGTCAAGATATTATTTATATGAAAGAAAAGCATGCATATGGAATTTTGTTTTATTGTGGTTGATTAGAATGAACTTTTAAACACATTAAAAAGTTAATTAAGATGAATTTTGTTTTGTTTTGTTGCTTATTCTTAAACTTATCAAAAGGGACCAAAGTCTCGATGGGATTTGATCCCTCGTGGACTAGGTGAAAAGCATCGTCCCCCACTAATAGGCTCTACGTCACTGACCTTGGAGGTAATGTTAAGAATATGTGTTTCTTTTATGTTAAGAGTATGTGTTTCTTTCTTGGAGGTCAAGAGTTCAAATCAACAGAGGGGTAGAGTATGTATACCTAGTAGATAAGGGGTCTCATACACCAATTCGGTCAAATCGTTGCACACAGTGGGGGTCTCATACACCAATTCGGTGAAATCGTTGCATATAGTGGGGGTCTCTTGTCCTACAAACAATCTCATACACCAATTTGGTGTTTGGTTTGGCATTGACCTTGAAAATAGATTATTATTATTATTATTATTATTGGTGAAAATAATTGTCCATTGAATGTAGCTTGGGTGGTTGGGAGGAATGATTGTTACCCTCCCCACACAGGTTCAAATCCTTGGAGTGACATGTTGTGCCCTTTAATGGGTCTATAAGATGCTCTTGTTGTTGAGCCTTGATACTCCTAAAATGCTCGGCCACCCCATTTTCTCCCCACATTAAGGCTCCATTATATGTGTGTGTGTGTGTTGAATGAATAACAACCAACCTAGATCCATATATTTATGTAGGAGCACAGAGTTAAAGATGGATATAGGTTGGTTTTTATTCATTCAAAGTATATATATATATATATATATATATATATATATATATATATATATATATATATATATATATAATGGAGCCGACATAAATTTTTATTATTTTATTTTATTTTTATTGTTATTTTTTTATTTTTTACATGAACATCTCCCCCATATTGGGTTGTAAAGCGTCCATCGGCGCAATCAAACGCTTAGAGGGATAAAATCTCACGTGGTACTAACCTTTTTTAGAGTGCAAAACTCGACGAAAGGTTAAAGGTTTGCACCTCGAGAGATTTGATCCCTCTCGGCACTTGATAGATCCAAAGTTAAGATGGATCTAGGTTGGTTTAAACAAATAGGAAACACTTATCAATAATTATTATTGATGAAAAGAATACCTTCTTTAATGATAAAAGAATAAAGTATAATGTATTATATTAATATTTACTCAAATTAATTTGATGTTTTTAGAGGTCAAACACATTTCCTCCCTCACTTGCACAAGGTCTCTATACATGTCGAGGTTTGGACCTAAGTTGTTTGCATGGTGATGCTCCATCCTAACCACCAAGCCATAACGTAATAGATGCAATCATGGTAATTGCACCTCATTTTGAATTTAAAGCATCTTGTTATGAGATACATCTTGGTAGTCATGTGGGTTAGCTCAAGTGGTTGAGTGTTGTGAATTACAAGCATGAAGTATTGGGGTCAAGTCTCGGGGCTAGCTACCTTTGTGAATATTGCAGCTTCACTCGATCTCGATGTAATGTCCCCATCTTTTGGGTTCCCCTGTTCTGCAATTGGAGATGACTTATGAGGCTTGTATCAACCAAGATAGAGGGGTGTGGTTTTGTTACCAATGAACTCATGGGGTTTGGAGGAGCTATGTGAGACTCATCCTAGTCCATTTATCATGTTTCATCATCGAGATCACTTCCGCACAGTTCATTCTTGGTTCCATGGCATTCTGATGATTCTTGTAATTTGGAAGTATTATTGAGCATAATTTAATTAAATGCACTAAAGTGTTATTTGGATCATATTATTTGAGGGGACACCTTAATGTAATAGCTCGTTGGAACCAGGAAGAAAATATCTAAAGGTTGAGATGATAAAAAAGTGACTTTCAATGGCCAAAAATGCTTTAAAATCAAATAAATCATTTTTTTAGAAAAAAAAATGTTTATTAAATTAATAAAGTGATTTTATGAGAAAATATTAAAGATTAATTAAAAGTCACTCGAGGGAAAAAAGGTGAAAGGGGGTATAAAGGAGAGACAGGGGATCATATTCTCTTATTATGTTGATGAATATTTTGATTTGATTTGGAGAGCTCTTAGAGCCTTTGGAGTAAACCCTAGTTGGATTGGTTTCGGTGGTGAAAAAATCCACCCTAGCTAATCAGGTTTTGGTGGTTAGAGATCCACCCTAGCCATTTGATTGGGGATGCCATTATGGTCTTCCATTTGATTCCATTGTTGAGGAGTTAGATCCACATTTTGCAACAGCATGGGATTTGGAAAAGACTTCACTTTTATTGTGTAGGTTGATTTATATTTCTGGAGGACGATTTATCTAGTGGAGGTGAATTTTGTGGGGAAGAGACTAAGTTCTCTTGGCCAAGATTGTTAGTGAGAATTGATGTCTTAGTGCAAGTTGAATTCTTCTTGAAAGGAGTCGAAAATCCTTCATTACAGGGTTGAATTTGAGCATTAGGGATGCAAATCCTATTGCAAGGTCAGATCTAATTCATAGAGGTCGAGATCTGAGCATTAGGGTCGAGTTTTCTCTGTTGTGACTAATTTCCTTGGAGGAGAGTTGAACTTGAGGTTGTATGAGTTGCATTTCCTAATAGAGGTTGGTATGAACCATACCATTGATCTCCTTATGTAACATGTCAGCCAATTTGATAATAAAACATCTATGTTTTTGGTACCATGGTTGTCATTTGATAGGGTTAATGCTTTAGTATTGTGGGGTTATATTTCTATGTATTGTATACATTTATTTAGTATCAAACACATGCATATATATTGACAAACACATCCAGAAACATATCAATAAACCAATCAGCAAACAAAAAAATTAGACAACAACGTAGAAAATGGACATTACAGTCTAAATATACCAACAGGAAAGGGGAATCTTACAGAGATCTTTGCACATTGTTTGTTAGATTATATGACCTAGGAATACACTAGAAAATACTACAGCAGCAGTAAAGAGGGTTTGTACAGCAGACTGTTGGGTATACCATCAAAGTGTTTGACAAAACACCTGACCCAAATCACCATTAAAACTATGACCATACACAAATCATAACGACAACCATTTAAGGGGATTTACAGTGAGTTTGGAGGTTGATAGCTAAGTGTTTGATAGAAGTATCAAACCAAGAAACCACACAACAATCATTAAATTACAACAACAATAAGTAAAAGGTGTTATTGGTGGAAAATGGGCACATCTACCAACTATTTGATGAAATCCCTGAGTGACAAAATAACCCAAATATAACAACAACAAGTAGATATTCATAGCAGTAGTAGGTAAGGGTTATTACACTCGATGTCCCCAACAAGTTAGGTTGTCAAAACTGCAATTGGTCGATTTACCCTAGGTGCCATCCTTGAAATGAGGGGAAGTGCCATGTAGGTTTCCTTGAGATGTGTATTTCATTAGGAAAAAAATTTAAAAAGAAAAGGATACACCTTGGTAGTGAAATCATCAAGTGTTGGGGAGACCATCTTATGATGAGAAATAGATAAGAGAAGATTATTTTATTAATGTCTGTGAATTATCACAAAAGTAGGTCAATGGAACTCAAAAATATAATCTAGTAGTGACACATTGTGGAAGTGTGAAAGTAACCCCTAAAAGCTTACATGTAATACAAACTAAACCAAAACAATGAATGAGAGAAATAACTCAAGGCATAAGCATAAACAACATGAAATAGGGACTACTCATCCTTGTAAGAAGAGGAAGCCCCAAATGTTGTTATAGAAACAACACTGGAGGTATAGGAAGAAGTTGAAGATATCCAATCAAAGCACTAAACCTTTTGAACCTATCTAAGTTTTGATATATCAATGTGACACTTTTTTTCCAAGACGAGAAGTCACATATCAACTTGACACCCCTATCTCTCTACCTAAAACCAAAGCCTTTCAACAACTTCCTCTAAACCAACCTTAGGGCGATGATTACCTAACACTTAGACTGATATGGTAGGATGCGTAAACATCAGAGTTTGTGACACAAACACAAAACATTAAGCTTTCATTGTTTTAACTTTCAAGTCACAATTACCATAATTTAACAACAAGGATTGGTTGGTTGCTAAGATTTACATTATGCCAGTCCCTCCTCATGTTGTTCCTAATTAGTCTCTTTTAGACCCTCTTCCTTGGAGTATTCCTTTTTTAGAGCATCCCCTTTCACAATATATTCTTTGTGACTTTTCTTTGCTCCCAAACTCTAGTCTCGTCCCTCCTTTATATCCTTCACTCGAACCTTATACATAGTTATCTCTTGTTCCCTCTACCTCATTGACCTCTATTTAGCATCCTTCCTTTGCTTATCATGCCCCAATGGTATCCTTTTATTCTCGAGCTAAAATTTATTATCATGAATGACCCCATTTGAGGCTTCTTCCCTTACATGGAACCCTTCATTTTCTCACCCTACTCAACCCAATGCTTTTTTATGTAACTTCTTCCTCCCCTACCCCACTTGATACAAGAGCTTTTCCCTCCTTGCCTTCCTTCTTTGGAGCAACAACACCTTAGTTCTCCTTTCATAAATAGGGTCAGCCTTTTCACTGGCCATTTGATTACCCTACTTGTTGACCCTTCCTTTTCCCTCAAGTTCCCCTTGGAATATCAAGGGCACCTACCTATGATCGCTAAAGGTCACTTACTTCCTTTATCCTTCTTCTTGCCTTTATCCTAGTGGCTTGTCCTCTAATTCTCAATCACTATTGCATTGTCCCTTCTCCTTTCTTTGTCACTTGACCTCCCTAGCTTTGCCCCATATCCCCTTTCTCCCTCTTTTGACTTTACTCTCTCCTACTCCCTTATTTCACACCACGTCAGTTCTCATTATTTTCCTTTGACACTCGAGCTAGCTATTGGCTCCCTCTAGCCTATTGTACTGGGTTGAGACTTCACCTGAGATACTCAGTTGGAATTGATCAGCACACTTATCCTTCTTTTCTCTTCCTCATATGCAAGGTTTTGATGTCAATCGATGCAACCTTCATACCATGGCTATTGGATTGCTCTCTCGGTTTTGTTATCATTTTCTCTCTCTTATTGCCCTTGCTTCTCACTCCTTCATGGGGAGTAAGGTCTCACCATTTCCAACCTTCATTGACATCATTGCTTCTCTCTTATTAATATTCCATCGTGCTCCTTCACGAAGGAAAATTTCACACCTTCATTGGCCCTCACTAATGTTGTCACCTCTCTTTTATCTCCTTTGCCTTTTAGTCCCTACTAAGAGGTGTGTCATCTCTTGTTCACCCTATGCTCTTTATGAAGGCCAAAGTCTTTCCTTTACTAGCCCTCGCTAATATTATCACCTCTCTTTTATATCCTTTTCTTTTTGGCCCCTCTCAAGAGGTGTTTCATCTCTTATTCACCCTATGTCAGGAGGCAGGTTGTCTCTCTTCACTCCCTACTTGCAAGTAGTATGTTTCCTATCCACCACTTGTCAAGAGGTAGGCCATCCCTTGTCTTTTCCCCTACCCCTCTTAGGGGCATGTTTTTCACCTTCGTTAGCTCTTTCTTGTAGTGTCACTCTATTCCTTTATTTGCCCTTACTCCCCTTGGTCCAAGCTTCTCCTTCCTCCTTTTTCCTTTTGCTATGCTTTCTCCCTACTTTTCTTATGGGTGGCTATCATCCTACCCCACTCAGGGAAAATTTCTCACATTTTTTTCACAAGTACAAGAATTGGTTGGAATCTTTGCTTTTTTCAATTCATATGCATCATCTACAATGTGCGCCAATGGAATTCCTGTAAGTTTTAAACTTATGAAGTAAAGCAATGCATATAGATTCTTGAGCAAAACAAAAATTAATCAATGGCTCATTCACATAGTACACAGAGATTTGTACCGGAAACCCTCAACCGAGGAAAACCTTTCTTATTTCATTATATCGAATTTCATCATTCACCATACAATATATACAATGTTTTTAGGTATTCCGTAGATACCAAAACCCCGATCCCTTAATCTGGTATTAATTTAGAAAACCGCTAAAAAAAGCAAAATCTGCTAAACATAGCAAAAACCACCTCTGGGACCCCCCTAGGAAGTGCCCGACGCACATGACACAAAGAGCACTACTACGAGGGATCGTCAGATGCAATTGTCGAATCTGACGCGCCCACACACACACATGTAAAGAATATAACACATACCCAACATTCTCCCACTTGTTGTTTTCTTTGCATCCAGGGGTCCACAATATTATATATAGTCAACAATCCAGGGCAACAATGCTCATTGTTACTCTACACCAGGAGAACTTTTCTGTGCTCACAAACTTTGCCAATGAATCTGCAACATTCTTCAAAGTGTTAACCTTTTCCAGTAACATCTTCTTTTCCTCAACCATGTCTCTCACAAAGTGATACTGAACATCAATATGCTTTGTCTTCGAATGATAAGGTGGGTTCTTTGCTAGGAAGATTGCACTCTGACTGTCACAATCTAATCTCACTGCTTGTTCTACCAACCCAATACTTGAACACAATCTCTGTAACCATACTGCTTCCTTGCTTGCATGAGTGGCTGCCATGTATTCAACTTCTATAGTTGAGAGTGCCACTACAGCCTGTCTTTTGCTCATCCAACTGATTGCTCCTCCAAATAGGTTAAACACATATCCACTTGTAGATCTTCTGTGATCGAGATCTCCAGCCCAGTCTGCATCAACAAAGCCATGTATGTCCACCACTCTATCCAATCCTGGTCTTCCTTGGTAGCACAATCCATAATTGGTAGTGCCACGCAAATACCTGAAGACCCTCTTTGTTGTTGTCCAATGCTCCTTCCCTGGTTTTGACATATACCTGCTCAAAACTCTCACTGCATGTGCAATGTTCGATCTAGTACAGACCATTGCATACATCAAACTGCCAATTGCACTGGCATACGGAACATGGGACATGTCCTCTTCTTCTTCCCATGTCTTGGGACACTGATCTACATATAACTTTACACCTATAGGAATAGGAACCTTGACCGGTTTACTTCCATGCATATTAAACCTCTGCAATATTGTCTCAACAAAATTTCTCTGATTCAACCAAATTTTCCTGTTCGCACGATCTCTTTTAATTTCCATTCCTAGAATGAAGTTAGCAGCACCGAGATCCTTCATGTCGAATTTAGAGGATAGCTACGATTTCACCTCCTTGATAACATCCATGTTATTTCCTACCAACAAGATGTCATCAACATACAACATTACATAAATGAAGTGATTACCAACCGCTTGGAATATACACAGTGATTAGCCCTGCTTCTCACAAATCCCAATCCAAGGATGTATGTGTCAAACTTTTGGTACCACATCCTAGGTGATTACTTCAGACCATATAATGACTTCTTTAGCTTACAAACCAGGTCTTTCTTTCCCTTCACTACAAAGCCTACTTGTTGCTTCATGTAGATTTCTTCTTCCAAATCCCTATGCAGGAATGTTGTCTTCACATCCATCTCTTCCACTTAAAGATCAAAAGCAACAACAATAGATAAAATAAATCTAATAGAAGTTAACTTACCAACAGGAGAAAAAATATCACCAAAGTCAATTCCCTCTACCTGGGAATAACCTTTTGCTACTAACCGAGCTTTGTATTTCTCCACTTTTCCTTTTGCATTAAACTTCTTCTTAAACAACCATTTGCTACCAACAGATTTTCTTCCAGCTGGCAACTCAACTATATCCCATGCCTCATTCTTATCCAAGGCATCCATTTCTTCAACCATGGCCCTTTTCCATAGTTTACTATCCTCTGAATTCACTCCTTCCTTGACAGTTTTGGGATCATCATCAGTAATAGATAAAGCAAAATTGGAATGGAAATCAGGTGGACTATACCTTTTTGGTTGCCTTCTTTCTCTCACTGATCTCCTCAATACTGAGGTGTGAGGTTCTTCTTCTTCTTCTTCTGCTTCATCTTCTTCAGATGATTCAGATTTTGCATCATCCAACTCTAGCTCTATTTTCTCATGTTCGTCTTGCCTTGGTAGGAATTCCTGTTTGGACACATCTTTTATCTCTCTAAAAACAACATCCTGGTTGTAAACAATCTTCTTAGTTTCTAGGTTCTAAAGCTTATAACCTTTCACACCATCTTTATAAGCAATAAAGATACACTTTTCAGCTTTTTTATCCAACTTACTTCTATTTTCCTTTGGAACATGTACACAAGCATCACAACCAAACACTCTAAGATGTTGAAGAGAAGGTTTCTTTTCAGTCCATACCTCGTGTGGAGTTTTATCATCCAACGCTGATGAAGGTGATCGATTGACCAGGTAACATGTTGTACCCACTGCCTCTGCCCATAATTCCTATCCTAACTCAGCACCGTTGAGCATGCTCCTTTCTTTTTCCATCAGTGTCATGTTCATCCTTTCTGCAACTTCATTCTGCTGAGGAGTGTATGGAGTAATCTTCTGCCTTGCTATACCACACTTCTTACAAAAATCTTCGATTCATTTCTACAGAATTCTCCACCATTATCTGTTCTCAATACCTTTATTTTCTTCTCTGTTTGATTTTCTACCGGAGTCTTAAACTCTTTAAATTTATCAGATACCTTAGATTTCTTTCTAAGAAAATAAATCCATGTGTTCCTTGATAAATCATCTATGAATGAAACATAATACGTAGACTTACCTAGTGATGGAACATGCACAGGTCCAAACACACCACTGTGTATCAACTCTAAGATCCCCCTTTCTCTTGTAGCAACAGATGGGAATCTTACTCGATTATGTTTACCATATATGCAATGTTCACAGAAATCAAAATCTAGAGTGCAATTAGCCATACCTTCAACCATACCTTTACCGTGTAGTGTTCAAAGGCCCTTTTCTCCAATATGCCCCAGTCTTTGATGCCACAACATGATCTTCTTTTCTGGGACAGTATTGGTCTTGTCTCCTTCATTTCTCTGCTCAGGGACAACAAAACTGTTGCACCCATTAGTATAAGTGCTTCCCAACAACTTGTACAGAGTTCCACACCGAACTCCCCTCATCAACACCATTGCTCCTTGTACCATCTTGCAAGTGTTCTTTCCAAATACAATATTCACTCCTGCATCATCCAACTTGCTTACAGATATTAGGCTCCTGGCTAGTTTTGGAATGTGCAGAACCCTAGGGAGAGTTCTAATCCTTCCATCTTTTAGCAACAACTTAACCCTTCCACGTCCCATGATTTTGGTTGTCAAGTCATCTCCTAGGAATACATCACCACCATCGTATTTTTCATATTCAGAGAACCACTCCATGTGAGGAGTCATATGGTATGATGCACCTGAGTCGATCAACCATACATCACAATCTGCATGTGTACCTGTAGATGCTAGGTAAACATCACCTCCTTCTTTAGTGGAGGTTTTCGCCTCTGTGGAAGAGGTACTGTCAGGCCCCTTTGGTTTATCAACCTTCTTAGACTTGCAATCTTTCTTATAATGCCCTGTTTTACCACACTTCCAACATTTCCTCAAATATTTTCCTAGAGATTTAGATCTACCTGTAGATTTAAGTCTCCCCCCCCCCCGAAGACTTACCAGGATTCTTGTCTTGGGTACGACCTCTTACAAATAAAGCATCTATGTTATGACCATCCATGCTTTTCCGCCTCATCTTTTCAGATAACAAGGATGCAACTACATCCTCATACTTCAATGTAGATTGAGTAGTACTACCAATTGCTACAACCAGATTATCCCAAGAGTCTGGCAAAGAACATAAAAAATTAATACACTTATCTTCTTCTGCAATCGTAATATTGATAGAGACAAGTTGACTTACCAGAGTATTAAAGACATTTAAATGTTCTATCACATAATCTCCATCTTCCATCCTAAGATGATACAAATTCTTTCGAAGAAACAACTTGTTTACCAGGGACTTTGATTGATACAAATTCCCTAACTTATCCCATAGTTTCTTGGCTATAGATTCTCCTGAGACATTCAATAACACTGAATTTGCCAGGCAGAGTCGAATAGTACTCCTTGCTCTTCTGTCCAACTTCTCCCAATCTTCCTTCGACATACCAGTAGGTGGTGTACTAGTAGTTTGTGTACTAGTAGGTTGTGTACCAGTTGACTGTGTGCCAGTAGGCTGTGTACCAGTAGGCTGTGTACCAAGATCCACAACGATCCATTATTCTTTGTCTACAAGAAGGTCCTCCATCTTGAGCTTCCATAGATCAAAGTTTTTACCATTGAACTTCTCTATCCCGATTCTAGATGAGCTAGCCATTCCTCTTTCTATACTTGAATCTCCACTACGAAAGCTCCCACTAAACCCAGGTTTATCACAGACCCAAGATAAACTTGATCTATCAAGACCGAGCCAAACCCTCAACAACAAAGGCGTCCCTCTGAAGCCAAAAACGAGCTATGATACCACATGTAAGTTTTAAACCTGCGAAGTAAAGCAATGCATATAGATTCTTAAGCAAAACATAAATTAATCAATGGCTCATTCACATAGTACACAAAGATTTATACTGGAAACCCTCAACCGGGGAAAACCTTTCTTATTTCATTATATCGAATTTCACCATTCACCATACAATATATACAATGTTTTTAGGTATTCAGTAGATACCAAAACCCTAATCCCTTAATCCAAGATTAATTTAGAAAACCACTAAAAATAGAAAAATTCGTTAAAAATAACAAAAATTGCCGAACAAAAAATTTCAGGGCACTGCCTTGAACGTTGTGCGTAACCAGAGGGGGGCATACCTGGCCCCCCCCTAGGAAGCGCCCGACACACACGACACAAAGAGCACTACTACGAGGGATCGACAGACGCAATTGTCGAATCTGACACGCCCACACACACACATGCAAAGAATATAACACATACCCAACAATTCCACATGTCAGTAGTTACACTCAACATTCCTTAACATACTTTCTTTCACTTGGTATGCCCCAATGTGTCTCACATTGCATCATGGAACTCATGTAGTTGCAAGTATGGTTTTCTCTCCTTTTCCATGCTTCTTTATTTTCACATTTTACCTTCTAAGTCTACTTATTGCATGCTTGCATGGTAGTTATATTCATTTATCACTTTCTCCTTCCTCTTCATGGAATATCTTGGTTGTCATAGATCATTGCTTGATGTATTTCTTTCTCTTTGTCTTCTTTATTGTCATCATCATGCCCATGGGTGCCACTTGCAGTCCCCCTTTGTATTAATGTAGGGGCGTGAGCATCTTCATCGTGGTCATTACATAAAGCCTAACCTCATGTGAGTTTCCCTCTTGATGTCAAGCATTAACTCAATTGACCTTTGTAAATGTGCATCTTCCTCTTTCATGCATCATTACCTTTCCAAATTTTGTCATCTTGTTTTTCTCTCCACCTTCTTCTACTTCCTTGCCTTTGAATCTCCTTCTTGGAAAATCTCTATTATTCCACTTCATGGATATTAACTCTTGCCTTGTGGGAAATCTATATTGTATGGATTTCATAGTATATATTGACCATACACATACTGCTTGAGATATTACTATGCGGTGTACTCATAATGTGCTTGCCACACAAAACCCACGAGTGAATGTCATTGAGGACCTTCTATCCACTCTAGAGGTAGCTCACTTATGCTTAAGTCTCCTCCTTTGAGTTACCACGTCATAGCCTAGATATGCAGTTTTGGTGTATCCATGTGACTTCCCTTTCATTGCTCCTATTTCATCCTTGTCCTTTGGTTGCATTTTTGCCTTTGCTAAACCTTTTGGGTCCCCCATTTGGGACATCTTCTATGTGATTGGATTGGTTTTGGGCCTCATGCCTTTGATTTGGTTTTTAGTTGGTTATGAGTGCCTCATTTTGGGTCCTCGGTGAATTCGTTTTGGCACACATTTTAGGGGTCTACTTGGTCAAAAGTTCATATACTTTCCCTAGTCTCGACACACGGACCTGTGAGTTGTGGGTTTTGTGTACTCTATTATGCCTATTACTTGTAGTGCAAAAATCAAAGAGCAACTACTCGTGGTGCAACCCTTAAACTTGTAGTTCCTTGGTCAGCACATGTAGCTTAGTTCTAATGGATATACCACATTATCCAATTACCAGGGCAATGTTCACCTATGCCCTTAGGGTGTTCCCAAATATATTTAAGCTACCTCTTAGCTCATTGTTAAGGGTTTATTTTCTCATTCACTTGCACATCAAAACTCTATCAGATTGATGCCAAACTTATGATCTGGTGCTCTTGTCCCCTCTCATGCTCTTAATCTACGTGGATTTGTTGTCTCTTTCAACCCTTCACCAACACATGACTTGCTCGACAAGTTCTCCTCTTCGTTGTCTTACTTTTTCCTTGTTGAAATGGTTGGTAGCTCCTAGGGTGTCTTTGGCTCTGTCCCCATTCATGCATCTTGGTCAATCAACATCACCACCTCGAGGGAGGTTTGAATATAACTTGTGAGCAAGGAAGGTACCTTCTTAGAGGGAGAGAGAGAGAGAGAGATTTCTAGAGAGGGAGAGAGCTTTCTAGAGAGAGAGATCTTTCTAGAGAGAGAGAGCTTTCTTGCATCTTGGTTATCAATATTATCACCTCGAGGGAGATTTGAATATAACTTGTGAGCAATGAAGGTACCTTCTTACCGAGGGCACTTGGGTCATTGTACTTTTTTTTATGGTTTGATATTTTATGCATGTCAAAGAGAGAGAGAGAGGGCTTTCTTGCATCTTCATTAATCAACATTACCACCTCGAGGGAGCTTTGAATATAACTTGTGAGCAATGAAGGTACCTTCTTACCAAGGGAACTTGGTTCATTATACTCTCTTTTATGGTTTGATATTTAGAGAGAGAGAGAGAGAGAGAGATTTCTTGCATCTTCATTAATCAACATTACCACCTCGAGGGAGCTTTGAATATAACTTGTGAGCAATGAAGGTACCTTCTTACCAAGGGCACTTGGTTCATTATACTCTCTTTTATGGTTTGATATTTAGAGAGAGAGAGAGAGAGAGAGAGAGAGAGAGAGAGAGAGAGAGAGAGAGCACCATATTTTATGAACATGTCTAAGTTTTAACTTCTCAACTTGACACTTGTTCACCGAGAGTAAAAAGTTACATCTCACCTCACACCTCTAGTTCGTAACCTAAAACCGAAGCCTTTCAATGTCTTCCCATAAACCAACCATAGGTTAATGTGCCTCTCAATTCACTCGACACTCATAGTTATATTGTAGGATGTGTAAACATCGGACCTTGTGCCTCATACATACACATTCATCCTTCTTTAACATACTTTGACTATGAGGATTGGTTGGCCTCCAAGATTACACCAAGATTGAACCAAAATTGTACGTCCTAGCTCAATATAGCTTCCTCTTTAGTTGTTACCTATGATTCCACTGTCATTTTTCTGCACCAAATCTAGACTTTCCACCTAGGTCAATTAGTGGGGTCTACACACCCTTATGGCTTGTAGTGTTTTATCATTCCTAGTTGTGGGCTGACCAACATAGGGGTTCCCATCCTTATTTATCAACATTGGGCTATGTGATTTATTGCTATAACACTTTTTACCCAACTTAACCCCTTTTTAGCAAACAAGGACATTAACTTCCAGGGTTAAGAAACATAAACTTGAGCTACAATTTTGCAATGGAGTGATTCTATGGTGTATACAATTTCAGAAGCTTTCCAACAATAGTGAGAATGAATACATCCAATGTCCTAAGGTCAATTTTATTTTTTCCTTGATAAATAAATAAACACACACAAACACATGTACATACATATATATACATATACAAATGTAGTTTGCCATTATCCTGTTGTTTTTTCAATTTATTGGTACATGTTTATGAGCTAACCACATATGGCGGGTTTCACATAGCCCACTTTTCACTGTTGTTAATAGTAGACTTTGATGGACATATGTCTCTCTCTCTCTCTCTCTCTCTCTCTCTAGAGAGAGAGAGAGAGAGAGAGAGAGAGAGAGAGAGACATATATAGGTATATATACATATGTATGTATGTATACCTACATACATGTCTGTGTGTGTGCGCACACACCCATACTTATCAACAATTGGTTGATTTGGAGAGTTGGAAATAGAGCTAAATTTCCAAGTCTATGTATCTCTCTCTCTCTCTCTCTCTCTAGAGAGAGAGAGAGAGACACACACACACACACACACACACACACACACACATATAGGTATATATTCATATGTATGTATGTATACCTACATACATGTCTGTGTGTGTGCGCACACACCCATACTTATCAACAATTGGTTGATTTGGAGAGTTGGAAATAGAGCTAAATTTCTTTTAGGTAAGACCCTTGGATTGGTTGCAATAACAACCACATCCTCCCTGATTCCTTGATCTAGACCTTAAATAGAGGAGGTTTATTTTTCCTAAATCAAATCCGGCAAAGGGATCTAGTAACAGGATAGTCACGTTGGTTAAACTGACAAGAGGTCAGGTTGGGAGATGAACATGCCAACATATGGACAAATTATATAAATTCTCTACAAAATTCTTTTATTTACCCTATGGATCAAGAAGATCAATTTATTTGGTCTCTCAACCCTTCTGGTGGATATGTCCCCCGACTCAGATACTCTGCATTGGCTTAGGAAAACCAGGAAGATTCCTCACCCTTGTGGGGGAAAATGTTGTGGAAATTAAAATTTGTTTCCAAGGCAAAACCTTTCATGTGGCTCTTGTTATTAAATAACAAATCGCAACGGAGGAACTTCATATATATATATATGTCAAGTGGTTGTATCTCAATTGGTTGGTTCGAGTCTCATTTATGTGACATGCTGCTCTTTGTGAGCCAAATA
>ML812318.1:66590-104487 GCA_009831015.1 Picea engelmannii
TGTGTGTGTGTGTGTGTGTGTGTGTGTGTGTGTGTGTGTGTGTGTGTGTGTGTGTGTGTGTGTGTGTGTGTGTATGTATGTATTTTTTTCCCACAAAAAAAACAATAATTTTATTAAGATAACAAAATTACATAAGCATATGTTAGGGACCAACCAAGAGGGACCAACCAACTATTGCCGAAGTATATGTCCATCAAAGTCTACTATCGACAACAACGAAAAGTTATGTGTGTGTGTGTATATATATATATTATTTTTTATTTTTTTCCATGTGGTTCACGACACTGGATATCGGTGCTCGGTACATCCATGGATAACCTTCCCAAAATCAATGAGAGAACATGGGAAGGTCGAGCATTTTCAGAATATTGGGGGCTCAACAACAATAGCATCTTATAGACCCATTTAAGGGCACACCATGTCACTTACAAGGAATTGAACCTGGGTGGGGAGGGTAACAATCATTCCTCCCTACCACCCAATATATATATATATATATATATGAGAGAGAGAGAGAGAGAGAGAGAGAGAGAGAGAGAGAGGTATATACACATATACATATGTGTGTGTGTGTGTGTGCGCACACGTGTGTTTACATACACACACACACACATACTTATCAACAATTGGTTGATTTGGAGAGTTGGAAATAGAGCTAAATTTCTTTTAGGTAAGACCCTTGGATCAGTTGCAATAACAACCACATCCTCCTCGATTCCTCGATCTAGACCTTAAATAAAGGAGGTTTCTTTTTCCTAAATCAAATCCGACAAAGGGATATAGTAACGGGATAGTCACGTTGGTTAAACTAACAAGAGGTCAGGTTGGGAGATGAACATGCCAACATATGAACAAATTATATAAATTCTCTACAAAATTCTTTTTATTTACCCTATGGATCAAGAAGATCAATTTATTTGGTCTCTCAACCCTTCTAGTGCATATGTCTCCTGGCTTGGATGCTCTGCATTGGCTTAGGAAAACCAAGAATATTTCTCACCATGGTGGGGGAAAATGTTGTGGAAATTAAAATGTGTTTCCAAGGCAAAACCTTTCATGTGGCTCTTGTTATTAAATAAAGCTCCCACTTGGGACAAATCACGACGGAGGAACTTCGTAGGGATGGGCAGATTGAATCTATGTAAGCAGGACAATGAAACAAATCAACATCTCTTTCTAGACTACTCCTTTTCTACATCAGTTTGGTCTGAAGTTCAATGGTCCATAAGGCCTCACTATGTATGGTAGGGGACCATGTAGAAGTAGCTTTCAAAAACTGGACAGACAGTCTCCATACAAAAAATTACAAAGCTCTTCCTCTGATAGTTTCTTGGGGTATCTGGCTTGCTCAGAATCACTCCCTATTTGAAGATGGTGACTCCTCTCCCTCACACTGTGCTTTAAATAGTTTGACTATCTTATCAACATATCCTCAAAGTCCATAATCTTTTTCTACATCCCCTCCCTTAGAGACAATCGTCCAAAACAATATCTCCTGGGATTTTTTTGATGGATCCGCTCAAGGGAATCCATCCCATAGACGAGCTAGGGGGTCATTCATCTCTATGAGGATTAGTCTATCACATTCTAAGTTGGTCTCGGACAAGCTTCAAATAACTATAGTGAACTAATGGCTCTCAAACTCACTCTCATATTGACAAAGGAAAAAGGGATAACATCGTTGCATATATATGGTGCCTCTCTGTTGATTATCAAATGCATGAATGGGGTTTCCACTCTTCACAACTATTCTTCTGCCTCTTTTTCTGGACAATAAAATATCTACAACACTCTTCTCTCATATCACTTTCAACCATGTGTATGGGAACATGAATGAAGAGGTCGATCAACTCTCTAAATATGAATTGGCGTTGGACAAGGACAATGGAAGGTCACTGAAAAGACCCCATCGGGAGCATCAAAATATCTTCACAACTCTTGGTTACATCTCTGATTAAGTGGTTACCATTTTTTGGTTTTCCAGTATTTGTTTTCTCAGCTGAATTTTAAATGTATAAGTTCTCTTTTAAGACTGTAAGGAGTATTAAATGCTCCATCAATTTTTTGAAATTTTGTATAAAGGTTGAGACTTTAAGGGTTGTTTCTCTAAGTTCAAACATTCACATGACAATAGTAGAACTCATATAGATACATGTTTTTCTTTTTCTTTTGTGAAGCATATCCATCCCCAATATTTCCTTTTTTCCCTTTCTTATTCTCCCAATGTTGCATCCTCAACTACTTCCATCCCTAAGGGAGAAATATTTGTATTCTAGGCTTCCTCTTTAGCCTCCACAAGGATGATTTTTTCCTCATTAGGCACTTCTGGATAGATACTAGTGACCTTCTTTAAATCTATTCTTTGATGTTACTCTTCCTTGTGATCATCTTCATCAACAAGCACAGGTTGCTCAACAAATTGCTAGCTTTTTGGTTTTGGTTTGGGCCTTTTTACTTGGAATATGAGCTCATGCATGGGGACAAGTATCCTATGGATGTCATGTTTATTGATAGATTTAGTACCGGAATGTTGTATTCTCATAATCCAAGACCCAAATCCATCTAAAATATACCTATTTGAGAATCCTTTTGTCCAAAAGACCCTTACTGAGGTCTATCTCAACACAAATATGGGCATAAGTGCATAATGTTATCGTAGCTATCTTAATATCTATTTTTAAATAGCTACCAGAGGTATTCCCGATATTTCCAAAAACTAATAAATTCCATGAATGCAATGACATATTTGGAAGGCAAACCCAAAATGACATTATAATCATTAATAGTGTATTAGTGTCAAATTCTAGAAAGCATGGGAATAATAAAAAGTCCTACTCTTCCGCAAACCAAGAACCCTCCTCAAACACTTTTTGATAATTAGCATGATTGTAAAACAAAACAGGAAAAATTCCTTTGGAACATAGAGATATCTCACAATTATTTTTCTAGGTCGAGTGGGTACACTGGTGTAAATCTAAAGAAGAAGGCCAATACCCATTAAGTCAGTGCATCATTGCTTTTGATTTAAATGTTGAGTGGAGTTTTATGACCTTCAATGACAAGACCCTCATCAATAACACCTCTTCTTATTTCTCTATGATATATTATCTAGACATAGAATGTATAAGTGTAGTTGGAGTGGGTGATTTGTTTTGGACCACATCCTTAAAAAAAAGTATTGGAGGATGAAGACATGCCTTTTCCCACCATTCCTCCCCGCATGCGTAAAACTAGAAAGAGAGTTGAATCTTGGCATATGTTATAGTATGATAATAGAGCTCGATCCTCGATATGTTTCCATTCAAACAAAAGTCACTGTTGCTCTATTGAAATCTTCTTCATGTGCTCCAACTTGAGTTGATCTATATCAACCACATAATATATGGAATGCACCCACATCATCAAAGTTTTCCCTAAGAGTGATTTGATCATGATTTAAAAACTTGGATGGTAGTATGACATTTCTTCAAACACTTGCCTACACCCAAATAATCATACACTTAACACATAACATCATGTAAGCACGATGGCTTGACCTTGCTTTGCACATGAGTTACATCAAACGCTTTGTGAGCAATCCTCACATCAAATACTCATCAAACAAACTCTGCTACCATGGAGTTGTTCGCAACCCAACTATAATTATTATCTTTAGTCTATGTTTTCCCTAACTCTTGCACAATGGATTGCATCACCTTCACACTATCAACCCCCTCCAGGTGAAAGATATCGCATTGGGCAACTTCACTGGTGGTAGTCTTAGTCTACAAGGCATTTTTTTCTTGTCTATTCTTTCACTTGCCAATGTGCCACAAAACACACCACCTTTGACAAAATGTTCACCAATTTTATCCAACAGAGTATTAAGCCATAATTAATCCAATCCGGCCTTGCACCTCGAGTGTTAGTGGTAGTCCACTTTCCTCCATGGGCGCATGTAAGTTCCTCCCATTTGGGTTCTATCCCCAATTTAAAACAGTGGAAACTTACACTGAAGGGCAACTTGCTCGATAAAAATATGTCCAGTTGTCAAGAAACCCTACCCATGTCCAGTTGTCAAGTTATGATTCTCATAAGTTAAATATATCCAATCAACAGTGAGAACCAACCCATAAGCTATTTTGCATGGGATATTGAAGGAGTTGATGTCTAAAGATATATAATGCGAAGGTACGTCTTTGGATACCTCTCTTCCATCATTAATGAAGGGGATTTTATTGCATAGATACCACGATGAGAGATAATTAATTCCAACAATCATCGAGGCTTTGAAAATCCATTTTCCAGACACCTTTGGGGTCATGAAAGGCCATCCATTTGTTATAATGGATAGCTATAAATATGTTGGGCCATACTATGAATGCTCCCATCAAAGAATATAAATGAGAAAGTGACTATAACTTTGGGAATATGATAAAAAAATTTCATAAATGTTGATAGTTGTTTATCCATTGTTGGATTGTACAATCACTTTTTTTAAGCTAGCTTCCTCTTATCACGACAAGGTTAACAAACTTATATTTAGCATTATTCGGGAACCATTAGTATTGTTTAATTTAATTTCCCTTGACTAAGTAGCTACAAGTGAGGGGTATCTATTCCACTAAAGTCACCCAAGACTTGCACCTAGCCCCAACCATTCATGCCTGCATTGGCGAGCATACAGCAGTGCAAGCAAACACCGGCATGCCAATCAATAGGACTTGAATCTTCGTGGGGGATATATTAACTACCCACTTTCACCAACTTGAAAACTCGTCAGTGACAATTCTGTAATCATTGACAAAACGTATGTAGATTGCTAGGAAGATTGTAGAGAGAAAAAAATATTTAGATGAATTTATTTCTATTCCCATTCTTATCTAGTGACTTGTAGAATATATGAGAAGTAAACAATAATAATTGACAAGAAATAAGACGAAAAGGAAAGGATGATTCCTCTAAATCATTGGACATTCTTGGGCCCTCTCTTTCAACTTATACAATTGGTTTCTCATTGCAAATGGTTTCTTGGCTCCAATGAGACCATTTCTCTATTTTTTTTTCCTATGTTAGCTTATCGTGAGAAAGATTTCTAACATAAATAAATTATCAATATTTCTCTTTTTGCAAGCATGTAGATGCATTTCATAATATATAAGGGAAAGAATATCAAACCCTATGGCTTTCCCACTACTAGCCACATCCCCAATGCTTCTTGTACCATCAAAGGGAGTCACTACATTTCATCTCAACAATTATTTGTACTTATTAGGGGTTGTGAAAATTAAAACAAGTCACTCTACTTTTCATTTGGTATTATTTATCCTTGTCGGGCCCTTTATATCTCCAAAAAAGTTGCTCCACTCCATCATTGGATATGACTCTATTGTTTGGGTGCTTCATTCTTTCAATGAAGATTGGTTTATCTATGTTTTGAGTTGCTCATAAAATCCATGTCTTGTCTCTTCTATATTTTTTTTTTTTTGCTTTACATGAAAGAAGAAACCCACATTTTCATTTAAAATTCATTTATCATTATGAGAGTTGTAAGATGGAGTAGGAGTCAATGTGAGATGGAGAAGTTTTTCAATGCAAAAGTGTATAGTTTAGTCATTTTCTATTTTTATATGTTTTATATCCTCTACCTTTATGAATAGGATTTATAAATGTTGTAGATTCTCCTAAGATATATGAGAATATATTTGTAAATAACCATAATGAGCTTGGCTCATGGTTTTGGATAACAAAGAGGTTTTTGCACACAATTTTCTTTTTTAACCCTTGGCATCTAGTTGAGCTGGGGCTAGTATCCAATTGAGTTGGGGTTAGGTGTCTCTAGCCATACTAAAGGAGGGAGCTCAAGCTCTTAATGTGTAAATAATATAAATAGGACTTCATTCCATGTGAACCTATGAGGCATTTTGAAAACCAAGATTTGGTAAAGGACTGAGAGGTTTGATCGAAGGATAGTTTAGTCTCATGTTAAAAAAAAGTCCACGAGAGAAAGAAAATTTGTTATATGGAGCAAACATCCCATATTAACTAGTATTATTAGTGTTGTATGGAGTTGAATATAAACTATAGATAAGATTTAAAATAATTCAAATATTTTCAGATTTGATGATGTATATCCAACCCACTAACTGTATTGAATGTTATGTGAGATTGGATATAAATCATCATGTTAACTAGTATTATTAGTATTATTAATGTTATATGGAGTTAAATATAAACTATTAGATAAGATTTAAAGTAATTCAAATATTTTCAGATTTGATGATGTATATCCAACCCACCATCAATGTTCACTTTACTATAAGATATTGAATGCTAAATAAAATGAAATATAAACCATCGAATTTAAAACAATTAAAATGTGATTATATATATTCAACCCCGTGTAACATGATAGATAACGATCGCCAAAACTGATACCTTCAACATGAATAAATTGTTTGGCTAATTGGTTCAAACGCACTAATTGGGAGTGGAGAACCTAGTGGTAGCGGGTGCATTTAATTGTTTGGTTAATTGGTTCAAATGCTGGAACTAAGGGCAAGAGTGGGGCATGTCCAAGAAAGATGAAAGCGCCTATAAGGAAGAGTAAGAGTGGGGCAGATATAAAGTGCTTAGAAGAAGTTTTGAATATGTTATATTTTAATTTTAATCACTTAATAAAGAAGTTTCGAATATGTTATATTTTTATTTTAATTACTTAATATTTTAAATTTAAATGAAAAAGAAAATATGTGATTTTTTAAACTAGTCTTTGTAAAAAAGTTAATATTTTAAATTTAAATGAAAAAGAAGATATGTAATTATTTCAGATTTTGCTAAAAAGCAAGAGTTAGCATCTCCATTTCAGGAAATCTTCAAGAAAAATATGAAAATATTCATAATACTTTTATTTTCTTGCATGTAAATTTGACTTTGTGACCATGAATTAAAGATAAAAAAGAACCGTGGACAGTCGAGCGTGAGTGTGAGTGGGTTAGGGTTGGTGCTAGTGCGAAGCGTTGTGTGCTCCCATGGCGGCGCCTGGGGGTGGGGAGGCCACCCCCCCTCCTTCGAGTTCGGTCGAGGATGCTTTTCGAAGGCTTGTCAACTGTAAAGGGAAGAGGTCATCTCCTCCAGTGGTCCCAAAATTTATCAAGAAGCTGGAGGAAATTCCTGAAATCGCTCTACCTGAAGAGAAACCAATGAAAATAGCTCTGGTGTTGGCTCAAAAAGGACTAGTGGGTCAGTTCATGGGTCTTTGGCCATCCACCAAGACTACAAATGACTGGATTCAACGGAATTGGAGGCCAAATCTGAAACATGGAGTAACCTGTTACCCTGTTGGAAGATGGTTCTTTGTGTTTGAATTCATTTCAGAAGAAGATCGAGACTTAATCTTCAGGAATGGCCCCTATTTTATGGGGACGCAGGGTTTATATCTGAATAAATGGACACCAGATTTTGATCCCTTGGTCGACCTGCCCAAAGAAGTGCCAGTGTGGGTCAGACTTTTGAATCTCCCAATGCACTGTTGGGACTTCAACTCACTGCAGAGAATAGGGAATGGAGTTGGAAGGTTCATTGACAGAGCTGACAATAAAGGACAATACACCTGCGCCAGAATCTGTGTGGAAGTCGATCTTGAAGCTGGCCTCCCTGAAGTAGTAAAGTTAACCGTTGGAACCTGGACCCATTATCAGAAGTTGGACTATGAGCACTTGCCATTCAAATGCCAGAACTGTCAAGAGCATGGTCATTTCCAAAGACACTGTCCCAAACTGCAAACCACTAGGAAAGAAGACACCGAAGGCTGGCAGAAGGTGAAGAAAGGGAAAAGCTCTAACAATGTTAAAAGCAAGGAGAAAATGGCCCAGGAACCGACAAAGGAAGGCAGTTCAAAGCTAAACCCCCAAGAAGCTCCTAAAGAAAATCAAATCCCCACAAACGAACCAGAAGCTGGGAAAGCTCAAGCACCACTGGTCCCAATTGATCCAATCTCTCCCTCCACGGTCTCCAGTCCGACAAAGGAGCACATCAGCTTGGACTCGGAAACAGGAGCTGAAACCCCGTAGGAGGAAGACACTGAAGTAAGCAGTCCGCTAGGTATCCCAGACCAGCCAAAGCGGGGTAGGAAGACTGAGAAGAAGCGAAGGGAAGAGCAATCCTACAAGGAGGTGGTTCAAGGCTCACAGTACACAATTCTAGAGATGGTGAATACCAGATCGGGGGCGAAACTAGGGAAGACCCCGAAAGGGGGACACCCTCCACATCCAGGTAAATAATGCAATACGTCTCCTGGAACTGTAGAGGACTTGGCAGCACCCTAAAAGAAGAAGCCATAAAGGACTTAGTAAGGCTAGTGAGGCCTGAAGTCCTCCTAATCCAGGAGACGAAATTGGAGGAGGACGTCCTCCTCCGAGCTAGTAATGTGTTCTGGAAGAAAGGCTCTGGTAGGGCAGTAAGCGCCAGAGGAGCTTCGGGGGGATTAGCAACTTTCTGGGACTCCGCAAAGCTCGACCTACTAGAAGAAGAAGGAACCACCCACTGGTTATTTACCAAACTGCACCACAAAGCCTCTGGACATCTGGTAAGCCTCTTCAACTTGTATGTCCTCGTTTCATATACTGAGAAAAAAGAATGTTGGGACTCATTAAAACTGTTTCTCAATCGGCATAACCTTGAGAATTTAGTAGTGGCTGGAGATTTAAATGTGACCCTCTCGCTGGCTGAAAAGAAAGGGGGATCAATTGTCCGGGATCCTGCTAGAGAGTGGGTAGAAGATTTGATGTCAGATTGGGAGCTGGAAGATATTTCACCGATCAACGGGAAATTTACTTGGTCCAACAAAAGGATCGGGCCAGGTCACATAGCAGCCCGGCTTGATTATTTCCTCATTCATTCCTCCTTCCTTACCCTTGGCCTCACGACAACCTCCAAGATTCTCCCGCATTATACTTCGGATCACAAACCAATATCTCTTTCCCTCTCTCCCGGGTTATTGCTAGGCCCTATCCCGTTTCGATTTTGCCCAAACTGGATAGGTCAGGATGGCTTTCTCAACCTTGTATACAACACCTGGAACGAACTTGTTTTAGGGTCTCCCTTTTATGTTTGGGAAGAGAAACTCAGAAGACTCAAATTTAACTTAAAAGCGTGGGCTAAAAAGTTATGCTCTCCCATGGACGAAAGGAAAGGAATACAAAAGGCTTTGGAAAGACATCAATCGATCTTGGAAGAGTCCCCAGTCACCCAAGATTTACTTAACCATGAATCCGAGCTTCAAAGGAAGTATCACAAAAGCTGTCGAGAAGAGGAAATCTATTGGAGAGTCAAATCAAGGGCGCTTTGGCTTCGAGATAAGGGCGCTTTGGCTTCGAGATGGAGACAAGAACACCGCATTCTTTCAAAAACAAGCTCAGGCTAGGAAAATTTACAATTCTATCAGCGAGATTCAGATGCAAGACCAAGTCATAAAGGACTTTAAAGGTATAAAGGAGGCTGCTCATTCCTTCTTCAAAAATCTTTACTCCGCTCCTGATAGGGAGCCAGTGGCCTTGAACTCCTATCCTATATCAGAAATTCCAGCCCTGGTCAATGATGATGACAATCTGCTGCTGAACAGGCCTGTTAGCATTAGTGAAATCAAGAAAGCCATCTTCAATATGGATCCAAACAAAGCGCCTGGACCGAATGGGTTCATAGCCCGATTCTACACTTCTTGCTGGGATATTATAAAAAAGGATTTGTACAGAATGGTTATGAAGTCTCAGAACTGCGCCAAGCTGGGGGGCAGCACAAACTCCTCTTTCTTGGCCCTCATCCCAAAAGAAAAAGGTGCTAAAAATTTCAACAGATTTAGGCCTATCTCCCTATGTAATACGGGATATAAAATCATCACCAAAATAATGGCTAACAGACTCAAAAGAATACTGCCGAAACTGATTCCGGAAAATCAAGGTGGGTTTGTGAGAGGGAGACAGATCCTGGATAACATTATTTTAGTCCAAGAAGCCATCCATACCAGCTGCAAGAAAAAAGAGAAGGACATGGTTATCAAGTTGGATTTAGCCAACGCATTTGACAGAGTCAGGCACGACTTTCTTTTTGCAGTCATGAGGAACTTTGGGTTCAATCAGAAATTTATTGAGTGGGTTAAGGCCTGTATTACAGCCCCTTGGATAGCCCCATTGATAAATGGTCGTCCTGCAAATTTTTTCCAGGCCTCAAGGGGGTTAAGGCAAGGCTGCCCTCTCTCCCCTGTGCTCTATGTCATCCAAGCCTCGGTGTTTAGCTTCCAATTGCAGAGATGTCTTCAAAACAGATCCCTTCCAGGCATCAGACTTGTCCCAAAGATCAAGGATGTTAGCCACACCCAGTTTGCTGATGACACCCTTTTACTAGGCTATGCCAACATTAAGACAACAAGGAACTTCAAATCTGAACTTGACAATTATAAAGACAGTTCTGGTAGTGAAATAAACTATCAAAAAAGTAAGATTTATGGGTGGAATTGCACACCGAGAGAAATGTTGCAGATAGGCCGGATCCTTGAGATGGAAGGTATCACAATATGGGACAACTTCACCTATTTGGGAATCCCAATTCTCAAAGCCTCCTCTAAGGTCGTTCACTGGTTACCCCTGTTGGACAAACTCAAAACATGATCCATGCGTGGGGAGCAACTTGGCTCAACAAAGCAGGCAAAGTTATCTTGATGAACTCGGTCATTACCAGCCTCCCAATTTACCAGTGCTCGGTTCTTCTCGCTCCCAAAACTATAACAAACAAAATAGATGAAATGCTTAGGAGATTTCTTTGGGAAGGCGACATAAATTGTGAAAAGAAGCTCCACTTAGTAAGATGGGACAAGGTCAAGAAGCCAAAGATGGAAGGGGGTCTTCATATCAGAGATGTGGCTGTCCACAATCTTGCCATGGGAGGTAAAATTCTGTGGAATATGATTACGGGGAAAAGAACTTGGAGCAAGCAAATTCTCAGGAAAAAATACTTCATAGGTGATAAAGAGAGATGCCTTGAGAAGCCTACTAAAGTGCAGAAAGGTTCTCCGATTTTTACCCTGTGCAAAAGAGTCCTTCCTTATTTTAGTTCAAAGCTCACCTGGATCCCGAGAAACGGGGCAAAAATCAGGATTTGGGAGGACTCCATTCTTGGAGAACAACCCCTTATTTGGTTAAGTGAACTGAGGAACATTAAAGCTTGGCTTCTGTCTAATAACTACAGAACGTTATGGGACATCTCCCTTTGGAAGAATGATGATAATGAATCCTGGGAAGGCTGGAATCTAGGAGATTATCCGGACGAGATTAAGGAGGAAGCCGCACTTCTGCTTGATTTTCTACAAGGGAAGTCGCCAATCAGTGCCAGATCCAAGGATAAGCAGGGATGGGGATCAGACTCGGGGTTATATATAGCAGCAGCGGGCTACTCTGCAATTCTGGAAATGTCGTGGGTCCCTCCCAATCCAGCCTCGTGGAAAGCCCTCTGGAACTTTCCTTCAATTCCTAAAGTAGATATTTTTATTTGGACACTGCTCCACAACAACATCTTAACCAATGATAATCTAAAGAGGAAAGGCTGGGAAGGGCCTTCACGATGCCCTCTGTGCAATCAGGTAGAAGAAACTACTGAGCATCTTCTCTTTAATTGTGATTTTTCTAAAGAAGCTTGGGGGCTTCTCTTAGGATCAGTCTCCTTAACTCTTCCAACCTCAGCCTCAGATCTTCTAAGTAAATGGATGTCTATTTCTCCTTTCAATCTGACCAAAAAAATTCTTCTCAAAACTACCTGGATGTGGACCCCCAAATTCTTGTGCTGGAAGATTTGGCTGGAGAGGAATAATAGAATATTCAAGGATGAAAGCAGACTGCCATCCCAGGTGGCTATTAAAGCCAGAACTATGATCTCTGAAGCCTTAAGTTTGAAGATTTCCATTAGAAACTCGGCCCCCCTCTCGGTTGATGAAGAACGTTGGCTTAATGAGTTCACCCAGAATCAGCAAAGCATGAAAGAAACCAAACCCCCGCAAAAGAGGAATTGGGAAATTCAGATGGAGGAACAGGACTTCATTAATTGGAGATCTGCTCTTGATGAGTGATGCCTCTTCTTCGATGGGGCCTCAAAAGGGAACCTCGGTCAAGCAGGAGGAGGTGGCATTATTATTGAACCCTCTGGCACAATCCATCTGTCTTATGCTTGGGGCTTAGGATATGCCTCCAATAATCAAGCTGAGTATCTAGCTCTGTGGCAAGGTCTCACACAAGCGGTGCCATTGAATGTCCAGAAGATTATGATTTTTGGTGACTCCAAACTGATTGTAGAAGCACTGAACTCTAAGAAGACTCCAAAGGATATTACTCTGGCCCACACACACAAGAAAATCCTCCTATTGCTGTCGAAGTTCAGGAAATATAAAATTTATCATGTTTTGAGGACTCTGAATGGACTGGCAGACACTGAGGCTAACCGTGGTACGCTCCTGAGCAAGACCCAGTTGATTGTTAATGGAGACACATCAAACCAAACAATTCCCTAAGACAATGATAGCACTTGACGTGTCTCATCACGCGGGCAAGCCAATGGCATCTGAAGGATCTTGGATCGATCTGAACCAGGATAGATATCGTCGGACGGGCAATAATTTTCGCTCAGAGATTTGGCGTCAGCAGCAATCCAGGTTGGGATCACGGGTTTTGGTAGGTTACATGGATTATAGAGGGATCCATTCGAAGCCAGTCCTCAATTTCTCAGTCAACCGCATGTATTTGCAGAGCACAAAGGAGAAGAAGCGTTACAGGGGCAGAAGCAATGGAATCGACTTCAAAGCCACCTCTTTCTCCTCGGGAGAGACTCGACATGATAAAAACAGAGTTGGAGAGCGTCAGAGCAACCACAAATCAAAGGAAATGGGAAATGTTGAACATCGAGATCCAGGATCTAAGGGAAGAATTATCAGAAGACCTCCAGGTGGGCCTCAAGGACGTAGCTATTATCACGGGCAATCTGGGAAATCGTCTCTGCAAGCTGGAGAAACAGGTCGAAGAACTAACCAAGGCGATTAGCAAGATCTCAGATGCTACAGCAGAGGCCATCTCCAAAATTGGGTAAGGCAGGACATCGGTGGTGGGCTTTGCTCATTAGCCCTTAGATTTCTCTATCGACCTCTGCAGAAGACCATGTATTCGATAAATAGGAGACTAGGTTACTATATGTCTATGAACAACCAGAAACTAGATTTCTAGATTTTGCTTTGTAAGGATGTGTGTTTCAAGCTGAAGATGAAGATCGGCATAGTAGATTCGAATATGTACTGTAAGGACCTGGAAGCCCTTCCTGCCAGATACTAAATAAAAATCTTTAACCGTTCCTGTAAAAAAAAAAAAAAAAGAACCGCGAAAAAAAACTCTAAATTTAGTATTTTATTAGTCCCTGTCGTAGGCAAAGAGGGACTATAGCGATCGATAAATCGTTGACCTGGTATTAAATTGTGAATTGACCAAAAATATTTGCATATTCTCTATTGTTGGAACAAGGGAAGTGAAAACATCGTTTTTTATATAATAGAAAGTACCATGTTTGTCAAGATCTGATTGGACAACGGATTGGAGGTCTTATTGCCGCCTTCGCTATTCCCAATGTTAAATGTCTTGGCATATCCAAAGTATTTGGTATTATATGGTCTTTTTGACTCGTACATTTTATTATGCATTGGTCGAAGGTGGATTAATGCTAGCATTAGTTCAAATGTTTCCCTTAGCATTTTCTGTTGGGTAGAATACATTCTCTACCATATTACTATGTGTGATTTTTGCTTTATTGTTGCGTGCTTCGAGAGAAGAGGCCTGCCACGCTGCATATTTTCTTAAATGCTTGCACAGGCCTACGCCCTTTGACGGTCCTGACAATCTTAACTGTTTACCTAACAACTCTGGCAGTCTTAAATGATTATTGTATAGATGCGTTGCAATACAGTTTCGTTCATGGTCGGCATCGCTGCTGGAGTGCTCGATCCTTGTTCGCTGCTTCGTTCCATGATTCTGGTTCTTGTTTGATTCAACTTTGCAAAGTTGAGGTCCTGCCCTTGCAGTTCGAGCTCCTCGTGGTTGTTCATTGGTTTGTTGTTCTTCAACTTTGCAAGTTGTTGGACTTGTTGTTGCGGTTTGCAGTTTTTTGGGGCTGACCTCTTGTTATCCTTTCTTGACGAGTAAGTTTCCATGTTCTTGTTGTTTTTCAATGGTGGGAGTCCTTGCCTCCAAATTCTGTTGCAGACCATCTTTGTATGTGCTCTTAGTTTTTGTTCCTTGAAACCATGCATCTTGCAATGCAGAGGGCTTTACGAAAAGTAGTTGGGAGCCATCAGAAGAGGGAACCATCAGGCAGGGTGTAGTTGCAGGGGATGCTTTTATTCTGTGGGTCGGAAAACTGTGTTTACTTGTTCTCTTTCTGCTCAGTAAAGTTATTGTTTTATTTATTTGTCTATTTTCTTCTCATTTGCTATGGGGACTAGGCGGGATTCGAGTTGAGAAGAAGAAGGTTGAAAGATACATACGGATATTGGTACCCTATTTTGCTTTCTTTTTTTATTTTTCTAGCTTTTTTTTTTCCCCTACTTTTCTCTGTTTTCATAGAAACTGAAAGTATGTAGAAACCATCTTGAAAATGACAGTTGAAGAGATGAAAGAAGTGATAGATGTTGAATCGTATGAAATAGATACACAATCCATTATACATGACAACATTGACGTGGTTTTGCATAGCAATGGGCTTTTTAGATTGGATGCATTCTCCTATACTGTTGAGGATTGCCTTTTCGATACATTCCAGGTTCTATTGCATTTTCGCTATTCGTCGACCGAGTTGCGCAATGGATTGATAGATTATTTCTTGACTTGTTTTAAAAATGGCGATGTTGAGGCTTTGCAGTCCTATGAATACGAACTGGAATCTGATTTTCTTCGGTAGTTGCATGGAATACATGATGTCACTATGTATTTTTCAAAGATGTGGTTGTCTACATCTCCAGTTCTGCCTGCACATGAGAGGAGACTTTGGGGAGATATATTTTGTATACGGTGGCTGTCTGACTGGTTGAATATATCAATTGGCATTTGGTCATTGACAAGAAAAACAAGATATCTACTATTCAACAAAACTGCATCTGACAACCCATATGGCATCTTGTTCCATGATGCCAGTGCCCTCAGTGGACATTATGAACCACTGTTGTACATAAAAATTTCCATATGCAATATAGAAGGTTCTTGTATCTACTTGTCCGTTATTTGCAAAGACCTTCAATCACAATGGAAACAGATTTTGCATGGCATAGATTGCCATGGTTTACAACTAGCAACAAACGTTGTGTCTAGCTGTGGAGATAGTTTGTTCAATGCAATTTGATGTTTGGTGGCAGCGGAGTTCGATGTTCAGTCGTTGTGACTTTACACTGTACAGTCCTTTTGCAATGCAATTATAGGCGATAACCAACAAGCTTTTAGGTGCTTGCATCAGCACCTTTGCTCATATCTCGTAGAAAATATGCCGACAGTTGGAAGTTGGCAGGAATACCTTGTGAGCATGGCGCTTCCATATGAAAAAGGGAATATGGAGGGTTGCAGATTCTAGTTGCAATGGTTGTTTATTTTATTCAGGGTGAATATCCAGGTGTGGTTGCCCTTGACAGATGCCACTGTCCATTCTTGGGTTATTGATTCAAATTACGATCGAACAATTGACATCCTCTCGTTGAAAACATATACAACACATATCTATTATGAACCTTTGATTGCACATATCAGTAGTTCAGGCTTGACTGTCCATGCCACCCAAACAACATCGAATTTGCATACGCATGGAATGCTTTTTAGTGAAAATGAAACTCCTCCCGGTTGCGATATGGGCAGACAGGGCTTGAACAAAAAAACATGCGTAAAATTCTTAACAATTGTAATGAAGCCATAGACCGCTTAGACAAAAAATGTAGAGTAAGTTATCACAATTTGAAAAAAATTGTTCGTCAAATTCGTCCCACTTCTAATAAGGTCACACAAGCCTTGAACAAAAAACGTAAAGCAGTTTTTGAGAAGCCGAGTGAAAGTGAAATACATCCCAGTTGCCACCAACTCATCCTGCTCTTGGGAAAGAAACGTAGAGTAAGTTACCACAACTTGAAAAAAGTCATGCGCGAGAGAAAAAAATACATTGCTACACTTCCTTTTAGAGAGAAACTCACATATCACAATGTAAAGAAATTTGTTCATGTAGAACATAACATAAACAGGTGCGATCGCATATCCCAGAATGGTGATGCAACTGTGCCAATTCATGATTTGCAACCAACACCATGCAATAGTAGCAATGAAAACCAGGAAACAGTTTCTACAAATACTTCCTTGCGAAAGAAAAAAGCAAGACAAAACTACATGAAACAAATGAAAGATACTCCTTCCATTGCATGTGCAATTTGTGAACAATTGAATTTTTCAAAAAACAGTAAGTCTTTCATGCCTGATTTGCAAGCATAATACCTCCGCTTGACAGCGCACGATAAACCATTTTCCAGTGGGAAAGTTTTTCTTCCATGCAAATGATCGCTTGAAAATGGAAAACTGCCACAGTTTGCAACCCCTAGCCGAATAAGATGTAATACAACACTAGCAGATGTAACTACACTTACGGAACTCGAGGAGACACTTGTGTCTCTGCGAATTGCATTTTCTCAAATCATACCTTGGGGCTATAAACGACCCCAAATGGGCGTAACAGGATCAATTATTAATGTGCATGTTCAGCTAGATGTTGTGCAAAAAGCGTTACCACAATTCATTAACAATACAATTACAATAGATGTGGTTATGAAAAGACGCTTGCGATACAAAAATGCCTATCAGACAGGCAAGGTGCATGTGCATGCTGTTATGAAATCATTAAAGGAATTATGTTCCAGGGCCCTGTACAAAGCAGAGAACATTTGTATAAATGCCAACTGGAACAGTTTTCTCGCAGAAGAACATGGCAACTTTGCAGATACTCTTGAAAATCCTAGTGATTTTGATGCAAGTGATGAATCGGAGAATGAAACACCTGCCGAAACATTGGTACATGGATTCACTGATTCATAGTGCATTCGTGACTTGCAAGACAAAATTGTCGAAATTGCACTTGCCGAGGGGCAGCGTCCACTTGGAATATTCAAGGACAAATACGCCGAGGAAATGAACTTTCCAACACTCTTCTATGGAGATCCACGTGGCATTGATATTATAGAATGATTCATTTATCATAAAATAGTCCGATGGGAGCTGCAACATTCAAGCGGTTGCTTCTCCTGACACATAACAAATTTGTTTTTCAAAACAATGCGCATAATAATAGAGCAAGTTTTGTCTTGCATGTGGGTCCGAATAAGAAAAGGCCAGGTACAAGGAAGAAATTTATTCGCCAAGGATGTGAAGTACAAAGTAAACCTAGAAAAAATCCTGAAATCTGATATTTGATACATAGATTTCAAAAACATCCGCACCTCTTTTGACTATTTGCAACAAATCAATTTTTTTTTTTTTTTGCAATGATCTGGCAATTGGGCCCACCAACATTTTTCGTCACATTTACAAGTGCAGAACATTGCTGGGATCCATTGGTGGTTGCCGTATCTGATCTGCATAGGAATAGGAAACATAAAAAAAAAACCGATACATTGGAAAATAACGACATTAACTACCTCATAAGAAAAGACCCGATGACATGTACTCGCTACTATAGACATAGAATAAATGCTTTGAGACAATTGATATACCATGATGAAACGTTTTTTGGAAAAATATCAGACTACTTTTTTGTGACTGAATTCCAGAATAGGGGAAATGAACATGACCACGCACTGTTGTGGATAGAGGGTGCATCGATCTATGGAGCTGATAACAATTCAAAGATCAACCAATCTGTGGATAAATACATAACATGCAACACAGATCATTTGGATCCAGAACTTGCGAAACTCCATAGACATTACCATACAAGAAGTTGTAGAAAACGAAAAAACTTGCATTGCAGATACAACTTTCTCGTACCGCCAATGAGAGCTACAAGAATCATAGAGACAACCAGTCTAGAGGACAATGTTGTTGTTGAGAAATCTAAATCCTTGTTCGCATTTCTAGAACAAGGAGGATTTGACGAAACGATGAACTTTGATGCCTTCTTGACACAGGTAAATCTATGATAAGATGAGTACATCCAAGCCATACAATGTACATTTAGGCAACCAACACTTTTCCTTAAACGAAAACTCTCCAATATTTGGAACAACAGTTTCTCCAAGGACATGTCAGTTACGTGGAAAGGAAATATAGATGCGCAGCACATGCTGAATGCATATGCTGCAACATCGTATTGTACCTCGTATATGACGAAAATTGACAAATCTATGACAAGTGCATTCAGAAGAATACGCAAAGAACATGAAATAAGTCATATTGATGGCATACAAATGATACGCACACTTGGCAATACATTGCTTAATCTTCAACAAATGTCTACTCAGCAAGCAGTTCACATTGCACTTTCCTTGACCCTCACTTGTAGTTCAAGAAAATGTGTCTTCATAAACACATCTCCACTTGAAAAACACACATTTGTGCTTAAACCACCGGTTTTGCTGCAACAAGAGCCTGACAATTTAATGGACGTCGTATGCCGCTCTATTATTGATTATTACTTCCAGTGTCCATCTTCTAGTAGGCATATCTGCTTAGCAGAATTCGTATCGCATTACAAAAAAAGTGGTGCACCCATATCAAAAAGAAAAAAACCCGTTGTCATACGGTTTGTCAAATACAATAAACATTGTGACTATGAAAACTATTGTAGAGAAAAATTGTTGTTGTACGTTCCATTCGATGAAAACGAGGAGACATTAATACATAACTTCTCTACATGGGAGGCTGTGTATGTTGCGTCTGAGACTATAGTGCACATCAATGAAGCTAGATTTACCTACAATGTTAATCCAACATGGGGCGATCTAGAAGTTGCACTTAATGACCTAGAAAACCATGGCGAGCATGATGACACACTCAGAAATCCAAAAACAACTAGAACTCCTTCCGAGTCCTATGACTTACAAGAGGATTTGTCTCGTCCTCCAAGGGCTGGAAGTGAAAAACGTATCAATCTTGGTTTTCAAGTTACAAAATATCCTTTCCTAATTGAAAATAATGAATACCACAGAATAAGACGTCTGTTGAATCGCGAACAACAAACAATTCTAAAGGACATTGCTCTTAAAAAATGCTTGAACATGAACAATCTTCTGCACGTGTTCCTTACAGGCAGAGCAGGAACAAGCAAGACATTCACAACGAAAGCATTGTTCCAAATGCTTATACAAATCTACGATTCAAACAATTCCTCTGATCCTATGAAACCAAAGGGATTAATAGTTGCATACACAGAAAAAGTTGCATACAATGTTGGTGGAACAACAATCCACTTTGCATTTTTAATGCCTTTTAACAAGTCACAATTTCTTCCACTTAGCAAGGAAATGTTGGATACATTATCTAAGCTTTATGAGGAACTCCAACTTGTCTTTATAGATGAAGCATCTTTGATTGGGAGTCGGTTCTTGTATTTCATTGACAACCGACTAAGAAGCATAAATCATGTGCAGATGAAATACTTTGGAAACATTGACATGATATTCTGTGGGGATCTTTACC
This sequence comes from Picea engelmannii, assembly GCA_009831015.1. Lineage (NCBI taxonomy): Eukaryota > Viridiplantae > Streptophyta > Pinopsida > Pinales > Pinaceae > Picea > Picea engelmannii. The sequence goes on from ML812318.1 coordinate 86,306, forward strand.
AGGCACAACCAATCCAAGATTCTTTGATATTTGAACAACCTACCATTAACATGGAAACAATCACCCATGACTTCTGAAGAGACAATATTAAATGCTTTGAGTTGCATACTACAATGCGCCAAACAGATGAAACATTCATTGCAATTCTGAATAGAATGTGCACAAACAACTAAGCACATGATGACTTGACCTATATCAATTTGAAGTGTTTACGGCCTGCAGCAATAGACCCAACATTCCCTTACCTGTGCTACAGAAACAAGGATGTTGCAAAGCATAACAGCCACATGCTATTGCTCATGTCTGGTGATGATATCATCATCAATTCCATTGACCTGGAAGAAGACAACCATGGAAATATGCAACACCATGAACATTCAGTCACTTTACCTTTGCAACTTGTCCTCAAATTATAAATGTTGGTTGAAATATATGCCTGTAACTATGATTCACAGGATGGCTTGGTGAATGGTGCAGATGGAATACTGAAAGGCTATACCAAAACATAAAAATTGGATGTCCTTTGGATTAAGTTCCATGAACCACATATAGGAAAGCGACAAGCAAGCAAGTTGTCTTATCTATATAATTCAAACACTGGAAGCGATTGGACACCTATTATGCGAATATCGAAGCCAGTATCGACATCAGCAAAGACAGGTCGACTGAAGATTCGAAAACAGTTTCTGATTAAAATTACATGTGCACGTACAGTCCACAAATCACAAGGACTAACACTTGATAATGTTGCTTTTCAGCTTGTTGGAATTCGGATACATGGACTTGTATACACAACACTATCCTGTGTCAGAAGCATAGACTCCTTGTATTTACTAAGTCCTCTCACAAAAGATAACTTCAAAGTGAAAGAGAAAGTTGATATTGAAATGGAATGACTGAGGACCACAACAAAATGGCAACTGCATTATGATTACCAATCCATACAAACAAATTCATCTGTACCAATTATCTCGCTTAACACACGCAACTTAAATGCACACATGGATGATATCCTGAATGACTACGATACAATGCAGTCCGATATTCTGTGCTTGCAAGAAACACACATGGCATTATGCATGTAGAACAAACAATTCCCAAATCACAATTGCATATCAAGTTACATTACATATGGGGTTATGATACTAGTGAAAAAACATGTACGAATTTTGGACTATATACATATGGAAGAAAAGAATTTTGAATTGTTGCTTGCAAATTTTTTTCCCCATGAAACAGAAGTTGCAATACTGAATCTGTATGCTGCTCCCCATGCAACATTCTCCAACATAGTGCATGTTATTTCCAATGCATTGGACCATTTCCATCTGAATGAACCCATTGTACTTGTAGGAGACTTCAATATCGATATGCTACAAAATACTGGTAGAACAAAAGAATTGGAAAACTACATGTGCAAACATAGTCTCCGCTTTCTTTTGAACGACATAGGCCATCTACAAAACACACTTATTGACCATGTCTAGTTCAATGTGCCCATTCCTCAATACAATATATTTGTCTTAGACACATATTGGTCTGAACACGATACAATTGGTTTTGCACTTGAATTATGACATATACATCAAACTTATTGCAAACTCATATTTCTATGTTTCAAAGCATATATGTATCTCTGATTTCTACACACATCGTTCTTGTGAGCATACAGACGATGTTCTACTCGAATTATAAAATATACATTGTGCAAAAAGAAAAGAAAAAAAGGTACATCCTCCCAAAAACTATTTGTCACTCTATTCATCTTATTCTATTTCTTTTTTGTATATGTACATAGTAGTTGCCTTTTTCTTAACATTTGAACTTGTGTTCATATCCGTTTTGCTTTGTACTTTTGTTGATAGAAACATACAGGAAAACTAGACGACGCAAAGAACTCTTACTCAGAGACGTAGACCAATCCATGCAAATGTGCATTCTTTTTCTGCCCGTGTTCCATAGTAAGTAGTTCTTCGTTTACTTTCTCTGTGTTTGTCAAACTTGTTTGCAACTATGTTTTTTTTTTTTGCACGTAGAGGCCGCTACCCTGCACGTCCGCCATCGAACAGATGCAATGTTGAGCTAGCCAGCCCACAAGTCCACTTGTCAATTTCTATATCGCCCAACTATGACGGTGATTTGCAGGACATGGAACATTAGAGACATAATGTGCAGCCTGCAAGTGCACGATCCAAATAAGTGGCTAGGTATGTAATAAGGGATTTGTGCATATTTGGTATGTAATGCTCATTTCTGGGAGCACGCCAGCCCTGGAACCCGCGATATAGAAACTGTACCCGTGATACAGAAACTTTACATCGTCTATAAAATCTCAGCCACCCTGCAAGTCTGCCTGTCAATTTGTATATTGCGGAACTATATCTGCTATTTGTAGAACACAGAACAATAGAGACCTTTTTTTGACCTCTCCCGCCCAAGAACCCGCAAGTATGGAATGCGATATGGGTACATGGTGTATAAAATCTCACGTCGATACTTTATAAAAGGTACATATTTAGTTTTGCCTCTTTTCTACACATACTCATCTGGTAACCACAGAGTTGGAGTCGGACGGAGCCAAGTTGGCGATCCAAATAAGTGGCTAAATATGGAATAAGGGATCTGTGCATATTTGCTATGTATTGCTCATTTCTGGGAGCCCGCCAACCCTGGAGTAGAATGTTGAGCCGGCCAGCCCGTAAATCTACTTGTCAGTTTATTATCATAAGCTATTTGTAAGTCACCGAGAAATAGAGCCCCGTTTTTGACCCGCTAGCTCGAGAACCCGCGATCCAGAAACTGTCAATGGTCTATAAAATGTCAGCCAACCCGCAACTGCGCTTGTCTATTTGTATATCGCGAAAAGGTGTGTGCTATTTGTAGAACACCATACAATAGAGGCATTTTTTTAGCCCACCTGCCCGAGAACCTGCGATCCCGTAAGTGGCAAAGTATGGAATGACATATCCATGCAAGCTCTATAAAATCTCATGTCCATACTTTATGAAGGTACATTTTTAGTTTTTCCTCATTTCTACACATACTGATCTGGTAACCACAGAGTTGGTGTTGCATATGAATTATGAAATATGCACTGGCAGTTGGACCCAGCCCTTTGGTTTTCTTAGCTGAACAATTCCGACTCATGCAGTTTCAGCATTAAACACTCAACAGTTTCACCATGCACTTTCAGACTTGGCCATTCCTTCCTTGCTTGCTCTTCCCCGTGCCCGTCACTTTCGCATGTGTGCATAATAAGAAATAGTGTTTATATATATATATATATATATATATATATATATATATATATATATATGTCTTCTTTCTAAATCTTTAATGCTAACATGTCATCGTGCAGGTACCGTCTAAGCTGTCATTGATGCGCGCAAGGCTCGAGAAGTTCTACCATCAATGCAAATTTTGCGAAGGCTTTTCTTATCCCTTCCCAGTCTTAATTTCAAACACAATGGAATGTCATTCGCACGCTGCCAGCTTGCTTCCTTCACGAAACCTCGAATCTCTTTCCAGTCTTAATTTCAAATACCATGGAATGTCATTCGCACGCCACCAGCTTGGTTCGTTCACGACACCTCCAATCCTTAAATGTTCTTCGTTGTAACTGCCACCTTCACACTTCTAAGTATAATAATAATTAAGCTTTACTTCTAACAGGTCATCATATAGTACACATAGATATTGTCATTAATGAGGAGATTTTCCATTCCCACACATTGAAGCAATGTTTCCGGGGAGTTATATTGTCCCCTGCATTTCTTCATTTCAATCAACGTCTGGAGCAAACCAATGTTTCCATAAAGTACTGGCACTAGCTCTACAACAGATTTGTAGAGATACAGTGAACATCTTCCTCCCGAGCTTCCCGTGCAAAAGAAGACAAAAAGATTTGTAGGGGAGGCGGAGCATCCCGAAATTTACAGTAAAAAGATGGATCTTGACACTGATCTGGAAAGCATATTCTGCAACCTTGATTAGCCTGGAGACACAATTCAGCATGCCTGCTCAATGGACATGGTTGATACCCTAATTTTTTACGAAGATGAATCCATCGTATTCCAGAGTGTTGTTTTTGAATCCGAATCAAAAAAATTAATCATTGAAAAAAGAGATGTAAAAAATAAGAAAAGAAAACATCGTTCAGAACTTGACCTTGCTAATATGCAGGCGTCCAAAATCTCTCAATTTTACATGGCAACCGGAGATGCTCTTCATGAATCTGTTGGAGTCATTGAAGCTGAAAATGCCAGGCTAGAGAACCAGATTAAGGAATTAGAGGAAGCTTTGTTTCCTATGCCATTGCATCACAGTTCTTTGGGAATAGTCATGCCTGCTACTACGTGCACCCCTGCAACAAACCTAAAAGGGTCCTCCAGCTTCCTCACATCATGTAGAGGATATGTCGAGAAAAAATATCAACAAAAGAATGGAATTGATTACTAAAGCCTGAGAAACATCACATAATATGGATTCCCTGGGGAGCAGGGCTCATAACTTGCTCCTACTTCTGCAGACGGATTTAAAAAATGAAGAAACTTGCTATGTGCACACGGTCATCCCTTTTGCCTTTCATGTCAACAACATGCCAGAGACGAGAATAATACAACATGATCTCCCTTTCGATAAATGGCTCACTCAATTAGAAGCATGCTGGAAAGAGAAAGTGAAGAACTTGTATCTCATTGTCCAATCATGTGAGCAAGCAATATTAAAGAAAGAAGCATTATTCACAAAGCTCACCAAAATAGACTTAGCAGGAAAGACAAATGGCTTCCAGGACCCTAGCTTAATCCTCAACTCACTGGCGTCAACCAAGCAAGCTTTCGATAAACAAGTTGATAATTTGAAGGCCTTGTCTTTAGAATTTTTTTACAGGATTCTTGAATATCATGAAGAAGAGGTGGACAACTGGCTAGTCAGGCATTCGGTACAGAATGGAGACATTGATGAAACTCTGTGTAAACTTTCAATTGATCTAAGCGAATTAGAAAATGAAGTTTTTAGCATTAAAATTTGCAATGACATCAACGTCGCCCCCTTGAGAAGCTATATTGAAGAGAACTTAAAGTGGATCACCGACCAAATCCAACATGGAAATGCATAGTTCTTTCTTTATCAATCCAATTATTCCAACTTTTCCGAGTAGAAATCTATAGCCAAAAAATGATCTTCCCATTTCTACTTTTCAGGTATTACAATCTACCATGTTCAACTTCTTTCCACAGGCCTATTTCTTGTACATATTTCTATTATGGTCCGCGGGAGCCCCAATCCTAGTCTATATGGCAAACACATTTTCATTTCCAGGGATATGTAACAAACTATTATTTTTTTCATATATTCCAAATAAAACTATTCTTTTCATATATTCCAAATAAAACTATTCTTTTCTCTCCTTATATATTTATGTGTTCATAGATTTTTATCTTCAACTATGTTGAATGTGAAGTCATTTTGTTTATTTTATCTCAATTCTTTTTTTTTCCTATGCATATTTTCTCCGCCCTGGTCACTTTCAAAATAAAGTGTGAAATAAATCACTGACTCAACTTTGAAATATTATATTTCACACACACACACACACACCACACATATATGTTTCTTTAAATTTCCAGGAATATGTAACACATTTCATTATTTTTTATATAAATGTCATAAAATTGTGTTCACTATTTTTTTTGTACTCAAATATGTAGAGAGTATGTCATTTCTTGCATCTTGACCACCTGTCCTTCATACTTTTGCCACAAAGGTCCTTAAAATTAAAATACTCTACAAGCCCGCTTGTCAATTTCTATCTCACGGAACTGTGGGTGCTCTTTGCAGGCCATGGAACAACAAACGCCCAATTTTCAGTCTGCCAACTCCACAACCCGCGATCCAAAAACTGCCTTGGTATCGAATCAAGTCTCTGTGCAAATATGGAATGAGGGCTTCGTGCATGCTGTATAAAATCTCGTCTCGATAATTTATAAAAGTACATATTTCGTATGTATAAAAGTAAATATCTACTTTAAAAAATTGCATATTTGCTATGTATAATTTATGGTCTCCAGGAACCTAAAATTTGATACATTTCAATTTCTTGTATCCATGAGGCCCTGTTTTAAAGAAAACTAATTCGAGAATGCTATTTATTTGGTCATTTTGTCCACCGCCCTATGTAACAAACATTGGCACTATATTTTTTGTGCTTTTCTCCACCACCATATGTAAAACCTATGTAAAGAAAACTAATTCGCGAATGCTAAATTTTTGGGACACGAGCCCCTTAAAATTCAAATAGTCCGTAGGTCCCATTGTCAATTTGTATATCACAGAACAACAAAACCCCGATTTTCAGGTCCTGTGCCCGAGAACCCGCGATCCAAAAACTGCCTAAGTATGGAATGAGGGTTTCATCCATGCTCTAATTCGGGAATGCTATTTTTTTCTCTGCTTTTATGTGTCCCTAGATTTTTATAGAGAGTATGTATACAGAGTTACGTATTTTCTATGTATAGTTTATGGTCTCCAAGAACCTATAATTTATAAATTTCAATTTCTTGTGTGGATGAGTCCCTGTTTTAAAGAAAACTAATTCGGGAATGCTATTTATTTGCTCCTTTTGTCGACCGCCCTGTGTAACAGACATTGGTACTATACTTTTTGTCCTTCTTTCCACTGGCGTATGTAAAGCCTATGTAAAGAAAACTAATTCGTGAATGCTAAATTTTTTTAACACGAGCCCCTTAAAATTCAAATAGTCAGCAAGTTCCATTGTCAATTTGTATATCATGGAATTGGCAGTGCTATTTGTAGGAAACGAAACAACAAAAGCCCGCTTTTCAGGACCCCTGCCCGAGAACCCGTGATCCAAAAACTGGCTAAGTCAAGAACCCGCTCTTTTAAAGAAAACTAATTCGAGAACGTTATTTTTTTTCATACTTATGTTCACCAACCTATGTAACAGACGTCATTACTATTTTTTTTTTCGTTTTTTGTCCACCGACATATGTAAAAAAGAAACTATTTCGGGAATGCTAAACTTGTTTTAATTAATTATATATAATTTTGTTGATAGAATAATAAATTATTGAGTTTATTATTTCAATTTGGTTATTTGACACGAGCCCCTTCAAATTGAAATACTCCGCAAGTCCGATTGTCAATATGTATATCGCAGAACTCTAGGTGCTATTTGCAGGACAAGGAACAACAAAAACACGCTTTTCAGGTCCCCAGCCCGAGAACCCACCATCCAAAAACTAGCTAAGTCAAGAACTTGCTCTTTTAAAGAAAACTAATTCGGGAACGCTATTTTTTTCATACTTATGTTCACCAACCTATGTAAAAAGGAAAAGTAATTCGGGAATGCTAAACTTGTTTTAATTAATTATAAATCATTTTATTGATAGAAAAATAAGTTATTGAGTTTATTATTTCAATTTGGTTATTCGACACGAGCCCCTTCAAATTCAAATACTCCGCAAGTCCGATTGTCAATATGTATATCGCGGAACTCTAGGTGCTATTTGTAGACCACGGAACAACAAAAGCCCAATTTTCAGCCCGTCAATCCCAGAACCCGCGATCCAAAGATTCAAATAGTCTACAAAGCAGCTTGTCAATTTGTATATTGTGGAACCCACGGAACAATAGAGCCCCAATTTTCAGCCGGCAACCCCGACAACCTGGAATGAAGCTTCCATGCATGCTCTATATATCTACTTAATCAAATTACATATTTGATTTCTGTAGGCCACGAAACAACAGAAGCCCAATTTTCAACCCCCAGCTCAAGAACCCACGATCCAAAAATTCAAGTACTCCGCAAGACCGCTTGTCAATTTGTATATCACGGAAGTGTCGGTCCTATTTGTAGGCCATAGAACAACATGTCCCCAGCTCGAGAACCCGTGATCCAAAAACTAGCTAAGTCAAGAACCCGCGATCCAAAAACTGGCCAAGTCAAGAACCCGCTCTTTTAAAGAATACTAATTCAGGAACGCTATTTTTTTCATACTTATGTTCACCAACCTATGTAAAAGACGTCAGTACTATTTTTCTTTCTTTTTTTTTCCACCAACATATGTAAAAAGGATAACTAATTCGGGAATGCTAAACTTGTTTTAATTAATTATAAATTATTTTATTGATAGCAAAATAAATTATCGAGTTTATTATTTCAATTTGGTTATTCGACACGAGCCCCTTCAAATTCAAATACTTCGCAATTCCGATTGTCAATATGTATATCGCGGAACTCTAGGTGCTATTTGTAGACCACAAAACAACAAAAGCCCAAATTTCAGCCCGCTAGTCCGAGAACCCGCGATCCATAAATTCAAATAGTCCGCAAAACAACTTGCCAATTTGTATATCGCGAAACTCGTGGAACAATAGAAGCCCAATTTTCAGCCCGCAACCACGACAACCCGGAATTAAGCTTCCGTGCATGCTCTATATATGTACTTAATCAAATTACATCTTTGCTTTTTGTAGGCCACGAAACAACAGAAGCCCGATTTTCAGCCTGAGAACCCGCGATAAAAAATCCGAATAGTCCACAAGACCGCTTCTCAATTTGTATATCGTGGAACTCTCGATGGTATTTGTAGGCCACGAAACAATAGGTTCCCAGCCTGAGAACCCGCGATCCAAAAAACTAGCTAAGTCAAGAATTAATTATAAATGATTTTATCGATAGAAAAATAAGTTATTGAGTTTATTATTTCAATTTGGTTATTCGAGACGAGCCGCTTCAAATTCAAGTACTCCGCAACTTCGATTGTCAATATGTATATCGCGGAAATCTAGGTGCTATTTGTAGACCATGGAACAACAGAAGCCCAATTTTCCAGTAACAGACATTACCACTATTTTTTTTCGGTTTTTGCCCACATACCCATGTACTTCAACTCCCTGCCCATGTGTCTCATGGCTTTAACTTCAACTCGCTGGAGTAGGGCGCCATTACTCTCAGTGCACCTTGAGCTGGTTTCCCCTCAGGGCAACTCAGTATTTACAACTTGACACCATGGAAATTCTTTGTAGTCCTTCATTTTGACAGACTTTTATACAATCTTACTTATAATTTTTTTTATTGAATACAATTTAAATAATTGTGTATATTATTTATTGAATAGAACATGTTATAGCGTTACATAAATTACTATAAATCTTCATACAATGTTACAATATTCTCTAAATTGCTCATTCTTGTGTATATGATGAAATTGTTGCGTGCAAAATGTATATGACGGAAGTGTTTGGTGCAAAATGTATATCATTCAACACGTTGGATGTCGTGAACCCGCGACTCCATATTTGTTCGGTGCATTTCTATAAATTATTGTCTCATGTATATCACTGAATTGTTTGGTGCAAAATGTATATGACGGAAGTGTTGGGTGCAAAATGTATTTCACGGCAGAAGGTGGCCATAAAAAATGAAAAAAGTGAAGTCGCGACTCCGTCATTGTTGGGTTACATTGCTTGTGCATTAAATATTTCATGTACTATCAAACTTAGATCCTAGGAACCTTCGTTCATGTACCAGACATTAATAATTTTTGATAAATTTCAAATAAAACTAATTCACGAATATTAAATTCTACATGAATACCACATGTACTGCAACTTGCGGCCCACGCATTTACTCCCCTTCTAGCCTGACAGGAACTACACTGCCATGCAACACTTGTTATATTATTTACCAATTAGATAAATTAGTAAAAGAAAGTGAGCGAGATGTTAAGTGACTTCTAGAAATCTTTTCTCTCTTTAGTGATATGCTTTCAAGTTTTGTTCTCTTCTTGTTCATTTATTTATTTTTGTGCTTTCCATTTACAATTATAAGCTTGTATATTGAATCAATTATCTTTCTAACACGTGGATGTTGATTGATAACTTGTTTTTTATTCTCATGGAGAATAATCAATCGTTATAATAGCTTAATTTTGATTGTATTATCAGATTCTTTCATTCCAATATCTCATAGTTTATAGTTTTTTCTAATTTGTTCTCGTGGTCAAATCACAATTCTAAAAGGTTTCAAGCTAATTTCACGTGTTCAAGCTCTTACACGCCCTAGTCTTTTTGGGGGTTCTTTTCCTTATCTTCTAATAACCATTTATGTGGGAATTCGAGCATGTAAATTTACTAACCTCAAAGCAATGAACCACTTTTTTCTCACAGCAATGAACCACTTTTTTGAATGTTGGCTTTAGTTAATTTGGTTTTTAATTTTGTGAAGGGTTAGATAAAAAAGATTTCATTTCGGTTCTTTTCCTTTTATAATGAAAAAAATTAATTATGTTGTATTGAGATAGCTTGCATTTAGGATATCTCTACGTCTTTAGGCAATTAGAATCCATCCAATACCTTCTTAAAATAGTAAGGAACTAACCAACTTGTTTGCTTAATTTTATCCAATTTATTTTATGGTTTGTGAATATATAGCTTTTATTTGTGTGTTATACTTGTGCAAGGGGTAAGCTACCGATTAAGCAAGAGATTTTGCATCATACATCTAAAACAAATTTTACTCTTCAATTCCCAAACAAAGGGCTGCACCATCACCAAATAATATCAACACTTTTCCACTTAAATCACATTTTGTTCAAGTACTTCGAGCAATCCACACACCAAAGCTTAAAATGAAAGATACTTCAAGGATCCATGCTAACAACACTTATTAAATACCTCTTTCAAGTAGTTTAAATATTTTAAACTAATTAACCACCAACCAAACTAGAGAATGGAATGATCCGGATTATTTTTCAGAACAAAATGAAAGCAAAGATATTACAATGAAATACAAATAAAAATTGTCAGCAACAGAGAAATACAACAATACATGATTTCTATTAGTGAAAGAAATGTACAAAGACTGTAAAAATACAGAGTGTAAGACTCGCAAGAATGGTGGCAACGTTATCTCTGAGAAGAGATGTGACGACTACACTCATTCGCCAGAAAATGATTACAATGAGGCTCTGAAGGCCTTTTTTATGATAAACATGAATGCCAAAACCCTAGACATCCAAAAACCTAACCCTGGGAGATGAAGCGCCAAAAGTCATATGGGCCTTGTTGGGGTAAATTAGTACATTAACTTCCCGGGGTCGTAACTTTTGCATACGATCTCCGTTTTAGGCGTGTGATAGCCTGTCGGAAAGGAATTTTCGAGAATTACACATTATGCCATCAAAACCTAACTTAGTGTATAGTTTGACTATGGCAAGCCAAGAAAACATTGTTTAAAGCCCCAAAACGACCTTAGAAGTACAAAAAGATGTACTGACATGAAAACTTCCAAAATAAGCCAATTGGAATAGGTGGGCGGCCACCAATATCCACCTGGACGTTGTGTAGGGCTTCAGGACAGCCCCATAAGTGCATAACCCACAATTACAAAGAAATGTCCCCATTACAGAGAAACGTGCTGAACTGAAAAATGTCAAGATTAGCCAGTTGGAATTTGGAACAGGTGGGTGGCCACCAATATCCACCTAGATCAATCCTACCCCCTTAGGAAGAAATGGTCTCCATTGCGTTGAGTGCCCAGGGAAGAGGGGAAAGCATTTTCTGAATCTTAATCTTAGTGAGTTGCATGCCTTGTTAGAGAAGTTACATTGTTTGGTCTGTGGAAGGCTGTCACGAACCTGTTGCTAGCGGGGTTGAATATGTTCCACCAACTTGTTGTCTCTGGGATTGATGGGGAATTGTGTAAGCACCATTGTAGGTGAAGAACCAATATATGCTTTCTCTACTGCAATCTGCTTCTGCTGGATAGAAGGTGTTGAGGCTACAATGCTTGTAGTGACCTTTTGTGCATCCTTTGAACAGACTGTAAAGAGGATGAATTTTGCAGTATGAGAGATTACCTTGTGGCACTATTTTGGTGGAACAATGGTCGTAACTACCTCTGGTATCTTGTAGAGCTGACCCCCGGAGCAATAGTGACACTACAAGGTCGAGACTCATAAACATCATGATGTTTCCACATATATGGTTGGCCCAAAACAACATCACAAACATCAAGAGGGGAAACGTCACACAATACCTCATCCTTGAAGGTTTGGATGCCATAGGCATAGGATAAGCGACACTGCTGGCTGACGCGAAGATCTTGTCCTTGGTGAAGCCACCCGATGTTGTATGGCTGCGGGTGTGGTGTTGTCGACAACCCCAACTATTTGATGACCTTAGCTGATATTAGGTTATTCTGGTTATCGCTATCAACAACGAAATGCAACGGGGTCCCCTTCACCCACATTTGTGAATGGAAGAGGCGCTCCCCCTCTTCAGGATCTATTGGTTCTTCTGGTTGAATTGTTGCGGTCACGACAGTAGCAGTGGGGTCTACATCGATGATCTGTTTGTTTTCAATATTTTCTGGATCGAATAATGAATCAGGGTTCAACTCCTTGTCTTTGACCTCGACCACCAATGACTGTTTCGAGTGACATTCATCGGTGTTGTGCCAGGGGCTTTTGTGGAAGTTACACCACTTCCTAGTGTCATTCTTTGTCTTTTCTTTACCCTTCTTTTCATGTGTCTTGGACTGGTTGTTGGAGGTTGTTGGTTAGGGCCATCTTTACCATGCTTTGGTTGTTGCAGATTTGTAGACCCGAACTCCCATTTGTTCTGGTGCCTAAATTTCTGCTCGATTTTGACATCGTATCGATAGGTAACTCCCAATGATGAGATGTTTAGGAAATTCATTTCAGTTTGGATGTACCTATGCAGAGGCCCACGGTATTTCAAAACGAGATGTCGCTCGGAGTCTTTGATACCCAAATTGGTGCGCAAGGTATGTAAAGTATTTGTGAACTCCAAAACTGTTTGGCTCTTCCCTTGCCGCAGTGTGGTCCATCTCATGTACTGGTCTTCATAGTTATCAACAAGGTAGTATTATTCCTTGACCATATCCACAAAAAAATCCAAGTGGGCTTGGCTCCATATATTCCAGATTCCTCTGTGGAACTTTGCTCTCAGTAAGTTTCCCACCAATGTTTGACATAGGGAAGAGCTTTGAGGAGTGTGAAGGTGATCTTTTCTCTATCGGAAAATTTGTGAACAAAGAAATAACCTTCTAGCAGATTTAACCATTTTTCTAAGGCATCCACATCTATCTAACCTTCAAATACAGGAATATTAAAATTAACTTGTACCTTGAAGGGAGAGGTTCCTCCAAAGTGGCCGCTTGATGAAGTTGCATCTATTGCTATCAAGAGGCGTTGAAGGATGTGGGAAAAATTCTCCATCATTTCGTCCCTCTGTCGCGCGAGAGTTTGCTTAAGCAACATGTTAATAGAATATTTTGCTCCGCCGTTTTTATTTTATGCCGCCATAGAGGGTTTCTTAGGTGTGCAAGAGCAATCGTCCTCAATAGAGACAAGCTCAAGACCCAACTTGCTATACTCGAACCTCGTCGGGGACATGCATTGAAAAATGATCAAGAACAACCTGCTTTGATACAATTGATCCAGATTATTTTTCGGAACTAAATGAAAGTAGATATATTACAATGAAATACACATAAAAATTGCCAAAAACAAAGAAATACATCAATACATCATTTCTATTAATGAAAGAAATGTACAAAGACTGTAAAAATACAGAGTGCAAGATTCACTAGAATGGTGGCAGCTTTATCTCTGAGAAGAGATGTGATGGCTACGCTCATTAGCCAGAAGATGATTACAATGAGGCTCTGAAGGCCTTTTTATGATAAACGTGAAAGCTAAAATCCTAGACATCTAAAAACCTAACCCTAGGAGATGAAGCACCAAAAGTCATGTGGGCCCTGTTGGAGTAAGTTAGTACATTAACTTCTTAGGGTTGTAACTTTTGCATACGATCTCTGTTTTAGGCGCGTGATAGCCCATTGGAAAGGTCTTTTCGAGAACTATGCATTATGCCATCAAACTTAGAATTTGGCTACAATTTGACTATGGAAAGCCAAGAAAACACTGTTTAGAGCCCCAAAACGGCCTTGGAAGTACATAAAGATGTACTGAAATGAAAACTTCCAAAATAAGCTTGTTGGAATAGGTGGGTGCCCACCAATATCCCCCTAAATGTTGTGTAGGGCTTCAGGACAACCCCATAAGTGCAGAACCCACAATTACAAATAAATGTCCCCATTACAGAGAAACATGTTGAACTGAAAAATGTCAAGATGAGCCAATTGGAATTTGAAATAGGTGGGTGGCCACCAATATCCACCTGGATCATAGAATGTGTAGAGGAATATATGGTCGAGTTTTTGTAAAGGGAGCAAGAAAGGAATTCAAAAACCCTGAGATATACCAATTCAAACACCTTAGATCAACCACAATTGTCCAATTGCAATCAATACAACCAAGAGTGGAGATGAAACCTCCCATAAATATTTTTTCATGCAACATAAATGCAATAAGGATAAATAAATAAACTATAATAATATAGGATGGAAAACATTCCACATGGCCCACTCCTAACCTACATTCTTTCAAACATATATTGAGTCAATCTAACATATTCATCAATAATAAATACACAATGTCATAATGGATATGGTGCTTTAACTAAGATATTGGGGCTCAACAAAATTCCAACCTCATCATCTAAGGAAGACTATAAAATGTATGACTTGCTCCTTTGTTCTTCAAATCATTTAAACCTTGCAAAATACAACACTTAGGATACCATAAAATTTTATAATATCTATTTAAAAACACAAAATAATTCATGCTTAATATCAATCACTTTCAAGGTTAGCAAACTAACATTTCATGAGGTTGCATGCTTGTTTAAGGTAGAGGAGTTTTCTCGCATGTTGCAAGAAGACAAGACATCATCATGCTACAATGATTTTACCACTCATCACCTCGACCAAATTAAATTTTGACATGTGTAATGTCCGTTTCCAAATAGGAGCTCCAGAGAGGAGGCTTAATGGTCTAAACCGCCCCGTTAGACTATAGCCAGGGCCAAAGAGGGGTAAACAGGGTTACTAGAGATCACTCCAGTCACAGGTGTTATATTCGGAAAGTGACATTGAGCTAAAAAGGGTTAAAAGCGCTTTTAAGTCATTATGAGATAAAAATAGAAGTCAACAGTGAATTATGGCTTCAACAGTGATTTAGGGTTTTGGAAGTCAACAATGAATTAGGGTTTCAACATGATTTAGGGTTTTGGAAAGCTATAAGGGAAGGATCAATGACCTAATTCATCATTATGCAGATTATGACTTGTCATTGAGGAGAAGAGACGCATCTTAGGAGAGATAGTTCAGTGGATTCCAGGAGGAAGACACCAGTTGGCTGATTTCGGTGTTGAGAGACACACCCTAGTCACCGGGAAGATCATTCAGGTCTTCCATCATTCTTCAGTAGCAGTTACACAGTGTTCAACAGCAAGGGTGCATTCATCCATAGTGAGGGTGCAACTTCTAAGAGGGTTTTTAGTCGACTTATCCCATCTAGGGAGAATTCTGAGATTTCCCTCCGACCCATTTGAGAGGAGGTCAAGGCGCATCTTTTGCCTGGTTCCTCATCATATTTTGATGGAGGAATCAACTGGGATGCATTTTCCAGAATTGGACGTGCGACACTTTTGGCGGGCACATTTGGGGTTCCAGAGCGAGCATTAGACCAGATTCAGGGAAACCCTTCTGACCCATTTCCTAGTAGACCAAGGCGGTCATTTTGAGACATATCTCATCCGATTCCAACGGTGGAATCACTAGGACAAATTTTGCCAGAAGAAGAGGGGCGCATTCCCCCAGGGGTATCCATCTGGGGTCCAGATTCATCAGCAGAGGGGTCCGATAGATACCAATACCGAGGACTAGAGTAGGGTGCATCATTTGGGACAATTTCCAGGCCATTCTGAGAAGTATAGCTCCCAGGGTGAACTTTCCAAACTTCCAGTAGTTACCATCAGAGCTGCCATAGTCCCAATGCATCCATTGAGTCCACAGTGCTCCCATATTCCAGGTATTATATTTTAGTTGCTTATTTGTATTCCGGCTAAGATCCTTTGTCTATTAGTCTAGTCGAGTATTGTCCATTTATTCAGTTGCATTCAACCATTTTGTAATCCACAGAGATATCATAATACAAACTTTGCAGTCCTTTGTCGCGTTTATTATTTGTATGATCATTTATAAGCTGTAGACCATTGTTCCTACATAGACATTAGCAGTTTTTCCTAGACTAGCCAAGTCAGGAACATTACAGTGGTATCAGAGCTTTAGTCCTGCCAGCCTGTGACTAAAGACAATGAGTGCAGCAGAAGACCCAGAGGGTCGTGAACACGTAGGTGACGAATATGTCACTTACAGTAGGCATAAGGAAAGAAGGCATATGCCTGATTTCCCCTCTTTTCCTCCTAGCTTAGAGGAAAAGGAAGAGGCACACAGAGAAGTAGAGAGAAGGGCAGAGCATGAGGTTGAGCGCGAGGCAGAGAGGATGCTAGGAGACAGATATGAACGACCAGAGGGCAGTGGAAAGGCCCCCATAGATCCAGAGACAACTTTCATGCAGGTTATCAACGATATGTTAGCTAGTCAATGAACCATGTCTTAGTCCTTGACACAGGTGGTTGATAGATTGGCTAGAGTGGGCACCCCAGACACACAAGTCCCACATGTAGCACAGGGGAACTCAAGAGCAGGCAGTAGACCCCAGTCACCCTCTCGCACATACACCTCAGTGAGTAGGATTCCTAGACCCTTGTTTCCCAGTTTCTAGAGGGCACCCCCGGTAGTAGCACCGCCATCGATAGCATAGAGGCCACCGACTCATGCAGACAACATTGTAGAGTATAGGAGGGAGTACACAACATTGGGTCATGACTTCCATCAGGACATGACCTTAGTTGATTACTGTGGACTCAGACTCAAGAACTACCCCAGAGAGCCACAGAGGGGAGGACCACAACAACAGAATGGGAATAACCTCGATTTCATCCGAAAATTTGGGAAACTCACCATCCCTTCTTTTGACGAATCGTTCAAATACACCGCCAGAGCTTGGGTACAGAAGCTAAACATGTATTACAAGCTCAACCAGATGACCGAGACAGAGGCCATCAGTTTCGCGACCTTACACTTGGAGGGTGAGGCACACGAGTGGTGGTATCATGGACTAGTGACATTGGGTTACAGTCGCATCATCTCTTAAAGGGAGTTTATAGATAGGCTCATGGATAGGTTTGATAGGAAGGATCCTGAGATACACTTCATGGATCTAGCCCAGCTGAGACAAACTGGCACAACAGAGGCATTCATCACAAATTTTCAGTGGGTAGCTGTGGCAGTGACAGATATATCAGAGCCCAGGCTGATCATGATATTCACAGAAGGACTCACAGAGCCTTTGAGAGGATGGGTGAAGGCATACAGGCCTCCCACTTTGCAGGATGCCATCCTTCGCACTCGAGATCTTGCAGACTCAGTGCCAAATACTAAAAATTTCTCCAAACCATTTGTGCCCAAGAGGGATCGAGACAGGAAGCCATTATAGAGAGAATGGAAGGGCAAGGAGAAGTTGGATGATGAGACTAGGCAAGAGATTATGAGGAAGAAGCTTTGCGTTAGCTGCAAAGATTGTGCATGGGCAAGGGAGAGATTCATTATATAAAGGTAGCAACAGACAACGTGGACAGTGAGGAGGAGGAGCAGGACAATGGATCCACTAGTTCAGAGGAGGATTCAGCACCAGCAGAGGAGCAGCCTCCCCGTAGACCACTAACACCGGCAGGACCCCATACTCCAGTAGTCCCACAACCGCCAGAGCAGGCTAACAGGAGGAAACCAACAAAGGGAGGAGTCATAGCGACCCTTTCTGGTGTTCTCAGGTATGATACCCTCCGTATCCGAGGGATTATTCAGGAGCAACAAACAATCGCCCTGATAGATGGTGGGGCCACCCACAACTTCATCGACGCTTCACTAGTATCGAGATGGGCACTTCAGGGAGAGGAGTTTGAGGGGTTTGATGTTGCGGTAGCAGATGGCCACACAATGGAGTGTCTAGATAGAGTTCCAAACTTAGAGATGAAGTTAGGAAACTACACAGTGAGAAACACATTTTATGTGGTTGACCTATCAGACACAGATGTGGTTTTAGGAGTTCAGTGGATGATTACCTTGGGAAAAATCACTACCAACTACCAAACCTTGGAAATGG
>ML812318.1:106537-118424 GCA_009831015.1 Picea engelmannii
ATTGTGGCCGATGCACTATCGAGGAGACCTGTGGCATGTTCTTTGATGGAGATTTCAGCAGATTGGAAATCCCACTTGTTAGTGGAATATTCCAAGAACAAGTTCGCTTGTGAGGTGATGGATGGGAAGATACAGGATGACCGATATAGGGTCATTGATGATGTCATGTTTTAGAAGGATAGAGTCTACTTGGTGCCAGATTAGGGCTCAAGAAGAAGATCCTCACTGTAGTTCATGATTCACCTCTAGCAGGCCATCAGGGTTTTTTCAAAACCTATAGACAGATCAGAGAGAGGTTCTCATGGAAGGGCCTCAAACAGGATGTTATGAGACACATCAGTGAGTGTGTGACTTGCCAGCAGAATAAGTCAGAGCATGCTCTTCCAGCAGGGCTACTTCAGCCACTCCCCATTCCAGAGCAGAAATGGGAGAGTATATCTATGGACTTCATCACAGGTCTACCCAAGGTCTAGGGTAAGGACTGTATCTATGTAGTGGTTGACAGATTGACCAAGTTTTCTCACTTCTATGCCATATCGATAGAGTACAATGCAGTTTAGGTAGTTGATCTTTTCTTCAGGGAGGTATTCAAACTTCATGGGTTGCCGAAGAACATCATCAGTGACAGGGACAGTCGGTTCATAGGGACATTTTGGAGAGAGTTGTTTTGGTTGGTGGGGATAGAGTTGACACCTAGCACCAGCTATCACCCTTAGACAGATGGGAAGACCGAGGTTGTCAAGAAGTGGGTTGAAGGGTATTTGAGGAACTATGTAGGAGGACAACAGAGAATGTGGGTAAAGTGGTTACATTTAGGAGAACATTGCTACAACACCACCTTCCACATGTCCATTGGTATGACACCCTTTCAAGCATTGTACAGATATGATGCTCCCACTTTGGTAGACTTGGTCTTCGGGGAGAGCAGAGCTCCTAAAGCCAATGATTGGATCATAAAGAGTTAGGAGATTCTCAAGTTGTTGAAAGATAACCTGCAGACGGTGCAAAACCGACAGAAGATAAGTGCGGACAAACACAAGATAGAGCACAACTTTGAGGTTGGAGATTTGGTTTTCTTGAGACTCCAACCCTACAGACAATCATCTCTGAAGAAGAGTGGGGTCGAGAAGCTCAAGCGCAGATTTTATGGTTTTTATAGGATCATGCGCCGAGTAGGCGAGGTTGCTTACGAGCTAGAGATTCCAGAGGGGAGAAAGATTCATAACGTGTTCCATGTGTCTTGCCTCAAAAAGGCAGTGGGACAATTCATTAGCACATCAGAGGAGATTCCCCCGTTAGATGAGGAGTGACAGTTGGAGTTAGTTCCGAAGGAGGTTTTGGAGTTCTGGGAGCGAAAACTGAGGAGCAGGGTCATCAGAGAGTGTTTGATAAGATGGAGAGGGCTTCCAGCAGAGGACGCTACTTGGGAGAGCGAACAGGTGTTGCAGCACCCTGGACTGGTATTGCTTGAGGACAAGCAATTTCGGGAAAGGAGGACTGTAATGTCCCTTTCCAAATAGGAGCTCCAGAGAGGAGGCTTAATGGTCTAAACTACCCCATTAGACTATAGCCAGGGCCAAAGAGGGGTAAACAAGGTTACTAGAGGTCACTCCAGTCACAGGTGTTATATTCGGAAAGTGACATTGAGCTAAAAAGGGTTAAAAGCGCTTTTAAGTCATTATGAGCTAAAAATAGAAGTCAACAATGAATTAGGGTTTCAACAGTGATTTAGGGTTTTGGAAGTCAACAGTGAATTAGGGTTTCAGCATGATTTAGAGTTTTGGAGAGCTATAAAGGAGGGGTCAGCGACCTAATTCATCATTATGCAGATTATGATTTGTCATTGAGGAGAAGAGGTGCATCTCAGGAGAGATAGTGCAGTAGATTCCAGGAGGAAGACACCAGTTGGCTGATTTCAGTGTTGAGAGACACACCCTAGTCACTAGGAAGATCATTCAGGTCTTCCATCATTCTTCAACAACAATTACATAGTGTTCAACAACAAGGGTGCATTCATCCAGAGTGAGGGCACAACTTCTGAGAGGGTTTTTAGTCGACTTATCCCATCCAAGGAGAATTCTGAGATTTCCCTCTGACCCATTTGAGAGGAGGGCAAGGCACATATTTTGCCTTGTTCCTCATCATATTTCGACGGAAGAATCAACTGGGACGCATTTTCCAGAATTGGATGTGAGACACTTTTGGTGGGCACATTTGGGGTTCTAGAGTGCGCATCAAACCAGATTTAGGGAAACCCTTCCGACCCATTTCCTAATAGACCAAGGTGGTCGTTTTGAGACATATCTCGTCCGATTTCGACGGTGGAATCACTAGGGTGCATTTTGCCAGAAGAAGAGGGGCGCATTCCCCCAGGGGTATCCATCCAGGGTCTAGATTCATTAGCAGAAGGGTCCGACAGATACCAGTACGGAGGACTAGAGCAGGCCGCATCATTTGGGACAGTTTCCAGGCCATTCTGAGAAGTATAGCTCATAGGGCGAACTTTCCAGACTTCCAACAGTTACCGTTAGAGCTGCCATAGTCCCAACGCATCCATTGATTCTGCAGTGCTCTCATATTCCAGGTATTATCTTTAGTTTCTTATTTGTATTCTGGATAAGATCCTTTGTTTATTGATCTAGTCGAGTATTGTCAGTTTATTCAGCCGCATTCGACCATTTTGTAATCCACGAAGATATCATAATACAAAATTTGCAATCCTTTGTCACGTTTATTATTTGTATGATCATTTATATGTTGTAGACCATTGTTCCTACACACACATTAGCAACGTTTCCTAGACTAGCCAAGTCAGGAACATTACAATATGATAACAAATAAACATGTATATGATTATATAGGTGTACATGTATATGTTAGTTGCACCAATATATGCAATGTAAAACCCATGTAGATGTGTAATGTCCAAGTGTAACAAGACCATTGCAGGCCTAAGTGGGAGCCTTATGGGTAGTATGACCACCTTAGCACCAAGTGGAAGTCGTGTGGGTAGCGGGGCCATCATAGCACCAAGTGGAAGCCACATCAATCTTAAGTGATCAAACTTGACTTTGCCCAGGTGATACCTTTGATCATACTTGAACAAGTCTTTGAACAACTCTAGAAAAGATCTAAGAGACAAAACATAATACATACACAACCCTTCCTCGTCAATGTGTACTGAACAATCTAAGTAGGAGAGAAAAAACACAAAGAATTGGATGACCAAGTAGTCCTTGTATTGCATCTATTTAGCTCATTTAGATCACACAATAATCTCTCTATGGAGAGCAGGTTCCAAAGATTGTAATCTCTTGAGAGTAATAAAGCAACACATTTTATTGTTTGAGTCTTTCCCGCCTGTCGAGGTTTTCTCTAGGGTAAATTCTATATGTTATTATTTGCTACTATTAACATTTCCAAGTGGGTTCTACTTTAATTTCTATAGTTTGTTAATTATATAAAAATCTAGTTGTGTTATGGGGCATAAACATTGAAAGTAGCAACAATATTTTTTCTACAAATTAAGATCTATTGTGATGAAATAAGGGTATGACTTCAACAATTTATGAATCCTATGAACAATCTTTGGGATATTGAAACAAAAGTACAATTGGTTATGATAGTGCTAATGTACTTAGGGAAGGTTCAACAATTAATGTTAAGGCAATTAACACACAAGATAAGGGTCAAGTACATTGCTAGACTCTTGTGAGTGTTATGAAATGTGATGCTAAATAAGTGTGCCAATCATGCATGGTGATTTATGTTATATTTGTGTGATCTTTCATAAGGACAATGTTTTATTATCATTATTTCTTAGAAGTAGTCAACATATTACACTTGATTTAGTGCTTAATGATTGACTAATTGTAGGTTGTCGACCCCATTAGGGTTCAACAAGGGTAATGATAGCATGGAAGCTATCACACCCATGATGTTGTTACACATTATTTAATATATTTATGATGATTGTATAATATGTTTGCTTGACAATCCATGTCATCGATGATACATGAATTTACCCATGCAATGTTAAATGGACATAGCTAAACATTGAGTGATAGATGATAAAGGCCAAGGGTATGAATGGTCAAGAGGGTTAGATAAGTTCCCATCAAGATCCCTTTACCACTACTAACCTCAAGGCCATGAGAATTGGACGAGCAACCCTAATCCCCTTATTGGATTCTAAATAGTCACAATGATCTAAAACCTATTTCAATTGTATTGTTTATCCATACATCTCATAATAGATATAAACCATCAAACATATCTACTCTATTAATTATTGTTATATCAAACATAACTAACACACCGTGGTAGTAACACAACACCATTTACACTAGGGAAAATCTTCAATCAAAGGAACAAACCCACTCTACCACTATAATCAAGTACTTATCTCAACAATATTACAATCCAATAACTCTTCAGCTTCTCCAAAATCACCATGCATAACTATGTCAAAACACCATATCTTATCTATGCTATTCTCATAAGAACATACTACCTTTTTATTCTTCTCCTACATCATGTATTTATATCTCCACTTACTTGCATTAGACATTCTGATGAGGATGCAAGTATCCTTTGTAGCTTGATTTGGTCCGCAATTAGAGGTTTCTTCCCCTTGTTTAAGGGCTCCCCCCCCAACATTCTCCAGCTCTAAAATTTTTGGTAGCCTCTTGGCTACACTCAGGTTTGTTTGTATCCAATTTATAGGTTTCTTACCCCTATTTAAGAATTTTTATGTCGATGATTAATGTCTTTTGTATTCTTGATTAGTGCTACTAGTTTTTATTGATGATCTTGTTATGCATGTTTCTCTGAAGATTGTAGTTTCCTTCTTCTCATTGGGTATTTCTAATGGTAGTTCTCCCAACTTCTTTGCTTGCTTGTTTTCTTTGTATCCTATCCCATATTTTTGTTTATTGGATTTTCCCAAACCACACACTTTGTGCATCTTTGGGTGGTTGTGATGCTATGATTTGTCCACATGCCTAGATCGTGCTTAGCTTATTCATCTGCCCATTGTGGTTGCCTCCTTTGATTTCCACTTTGATCTTATAATCATGGGAAATGATTATTGTCACTGCATCACCCTTTTGGAGTGAATTTATCTTGTTGGCACTTCACACATGGTTGGTGTTTATGGGTCATGAAAAAATAATATTGGATTTATTTCTTGCTTATGTTGAAGGTTTTTTTTTAACAAAAAAGGAACTGAAATTATATTAAAAGGGTCGTGCCTGAGTGAACAACGATCAAAACAATCTAGATAGTAGGGCATAAAGCTTGATAATTTTTATAAATAGTACAGAGACAACAAAATTTATCATCCTTATGGTGCCTTGCCCAAGGTCTTCAAGACTGATAACATCTTTATAAAGTTGACCCAAGCACCACAAAATTTAAAAAAATACGGACTACATATTAGAGGTAGAATTTTGAACATCATAGGCCCTTAAAAGATGTATAGGCCCATCTTTTGTATCCATTTGAGCTATTCAATGGTCCAAATTCCCCGAATCATCCAACATCAACATTAAGAGGAGAAAGTCTACTAGGGTTGACATAATTTGAAGTTGAACATTGCGGAAGGGCCGGGACTCTAAGTTGTTGAATGGTAGCTTCCATCTCATCCATCCAACAGGATAGAGAATGCCTCAAACACAACATATTTTTCCTCCATTCTTTGAGTTAATCCAACCATAATTTCCTCAAATTCCCTGAATTTGGTCATTAATTGATGAAGGGCCAAATTATTGGCCTAGGAAAAGTCCTTGTGGCATCTGAGATTTTTTTTGAAATCATTCACATAGGGTTTCATTAAGATTCCCTGTGGCCAAACCATGAAACTACTCCAGCCAACAGTAAAATACCCTCCACTACCATGAAAGGAAATACAAAACAAAATGCAATGAGAGTGATGGATGCATAAAAGAGAAAGAACAACACCACAACCATAAGGCATTAAACGAAAAACAAGGGAGAACCTGAGAGTCAACCAAAGATACCAAGGGATGTTTCCACTGGCGACCCCAACTAGAAACCCCAAGCTCAAACCCTGCTAGAGAACTACCGAGTGAGACAGACGCAGACTGAAACTTCTTCCTAGACCAGAGGCAATCTCATGCTGAACCACACTTGGACTGGAGCTTCCAAAACTAGAGTCAATCTCATGTTGAAACACAAGAAAATGATCCATCGCTCTACCTTGAAAACCACCTAAAGAGCTAAGAGCACTCACGCTCGAATGAATGCTCACACACTCAACATTAAACTTCACACATATGAAGAAGCCCCAAAGTATGAGGAGGAGGGCACACATGGTGGGAGGTCGAATCATTATGTCAAATCGCATCATGAACAAGGGTGTAAGGGATAAGGGATAATGGTGTAAGGGATAAGGGTGTAAAAATCGAAATGGGGTCATCCTTTCAAAACTTTTGTATTGGTCTTTCTTTAGGTAGTAATATTAGGATGTATCCCTACTTGTTGGTACAAACATATCACACTTGTTTTGTTCTCTAGAATAGTCCCATTGATGATAGTCCTTCAATGGAGGTGATGATGACTTGTCTCTCTCTAGATGTTTATGTAATGAACCTGAACTCTATCAAGTTTGTCTCATGTTGGATAGTCTTCATCATGCAAGTGTGGGGGCTAATTCCACTGGTCCTTTGGAGTTGGATGAGTAGGCTCTCCCTATCATGTAATGGTCTTGTCAAGCCATACTATCTATCTATGGATAATCCTCACTTTTTATCTTTCCATATATAATTATTTTAACAAAAATTCTTTGTGTAAGATTAAATGACTTTTTCTAGAAAATTAAAACTTTTGTGCTATCGTCTACCTTCATCGTTCCTTCTTTTAAAGCAATGGTGTTTTGAGATATTTGTTTCCCTCTGCTTTTCTTATTTTCCAATGTCCCTACACCTTGTTCAACACTTTACGATTGGTTGGTGGCTAGGGGTCCACATTGACCTCTCATGATCTTAGTTTCAAGATCACTAGTAGGTATGGTCTTCCCTGGTGAGTTCCCTCCATTCAAATATGCCTCTTAGTCTTCCTCCATCCTTTTTATTTGATGGTTTGTTTGTGAAATCAACAACCTTTACTCACACATAGGGAAAGGTTATGTATCTTTTTTTCTTTTTTCTTTCCAGATTGGGTTACTATCCATGATTCTAATTGCAACATGGCTTGTAATTTATTACTAGAGTTTGTTTCCCGTATTTTCATATTTACAAGAGTTTTTCCAATAACACATTTGTAATAACCGACTATGTTAAAATCACACATAGAGACATTTTCTCTTGAAATTTAGTATACATATTTATAGTGCAAATTATATTAGTAGCAACAACATATAAGTTCTACATGCATGTTCTCATAACATAATTTCTACATGGCTTTCCATATTCATGCATTATTATGAAACACAATATCTACATGTGTTTTCGTTTCTTTTTCTTGTCACACTCACGAAAAACACTAATTACCAAAGGTTTTAGCGAAAGCACTTCTCCTCTCTTCTATTTTTAGTGGAGGCAGACGGGCAAATATTTTAGCAAAGATTTTCTTTTTAGTGTGCCTAAAACTTTCCATCGTACTGATGCATTATCATAACATAGACAACAATGCATTTATATATCTAAACACACTACAAATAGCAATTCAAAAAATTGCCCCCCACACTCGAAATTTGTAAAATACAAACATTGAATTTTTTTTCCACTTGTTGCATACAAAGCATCTAAATGCCTTAATCTTTATTATTAACTAAAATGCACTGGTGCATTGTGTTACAAGGCACACTATTTTTATATTTAAATAAAAAATTAAGTTTTGTTAAAAAGTCATTTAAAAAAAGAGATAATGGTGTTTACATAACCTCTAGATGAACTAGTGTGTACAATACCATGCACATTGTCTTAGAGTTAACATTAGTTTTTAAATTTTGCTTGTTGTTGCAACATATGCATTTAACCACACCAGTGCAGAGTGATACAAGGTGCACCATTGTAGGTTTAAAAAAATTGCTATGCGATGTGCACTAAACAATCAAATGCCCCCATGTACCATAAACATACAATCGCACATGCATGTGCATCTTGAAAAAAGGAGCAGTGCCTCAGGGTTAAATAAAAACCCATTGTCCAAAAGTTTATTTTGAAAAAAGAAGATAACAGTGCTATGAGTGGGGCTTCTCTTTCCTATTGGTGTACAAAATAGAAAAACATATGTGGAACACTCTTTAGTGCTATGAGTAGGAATAATGGCCTCATTTACCAGTGCTACACGTTAGTACATGCACATTAGTATTTAGACATCATAGCGCTATCCTATTACAATGGTGCACCACCATACCAAAGTTTTTTTTTCGTATGACATGTGGTGAGTTGTCGTATAATAGTAGCACTCTTACTGGTGCTATCATGGATGACTAAGAGCACCGTGAGCAATGCTTTTATCTCAAATGGGTGCACTGAATGACATAGCATATGTTCCATTCTATTCAATGCTCCAAGGAGGAATAGTGACACTGTGTATTGGTGCCACATGTTAATACATGTACACTACTATTTAGACCTCATAGTGGGTCGATTATATTTTTCTAAACTTATCGGACGAGTTAATGCATTAATTAAATAATAAGCATGTCATGTACAATGCGTTCTTACATTTTTATTAATGCATTGGAAATTTGGGTGCACTTCATAAATAAGGGCACACCAACTGCGATGGGCTTAAGTAAAATTAACACATCAATTTGTTTTACACAATTTTTATGCAATGAAATTTAAATTCAATATTGAATGAATAATACAAATGGTAATCTAGTATAGATTTGTATTTTATATCTGTTTTTTTTCAACGAGATTTGTATGTGAATTGAGACAACCATGCTAGAAGCAAGTCAATCCATATAACTTTATGTATACATGGGAGTCTTAGGAGAGGGAGAGGGATTTGTTTCCTCATCTTATTATTGTTTAAACTTGCATCATTTTGAGGGATGCAAGCCTCTTCAAGTTTTAAGCGGGGGGATAACTATCTCAATGTGAGCACAAATCTATCATGCTAGTTGATTTGTTGTTGGAATCGTGGCAACCAAGCCTTAAGGGTCGGTCCCAATTTGTGGTATTGAAACGTAAAGGAGGATTTTTATTTCATTGTTGGGTTATCTAGACAGGGGGAGGATATGTTCCATTTCCATGATTTTATGTTTGGAGTTGCAGAATAGAGCCAACTAACATATGTACAAAGATATGTTAGGTGGACATTATTGACCCTAGTGACTTCCATGTTACTGGGGGTCGTATGTGATTATATTATTTTAGAGCAAAGGAGGTTGGGTGACTGTGCCATATTATCACAACACTAGCACACCATACCACTAATGGTGATCAGGGGATCAAATTTTGCTCAAAAATTCAAAGTGTTCGAAATCGATTCAAATTGGACGAGAGCGTAGGCCTCGTCGTTGTGAACCCAACACAACTCGTTTGGGTTCAAATGGACGTCGGGAGCGAGAGATATCGTGTTCTGTTCAAAATGGTAAACAGGCAAAAAAGGGACGCTGACTGTACAAGTCCATATAGTCTGTACGGATGATGATGTGGCAGATCGTACAGATGACGTGGCAGACCGTACGCTGACGTGGCAGACAATTGGCATATTGCGTGTTTTATTGGCAGCGAATGGGGATGTGACACATGGCCCAATCACAGTGAATGGGGATGCGAGCCATTTCCATATGTTGGCATGTTCATCTCCCAACCTGACCTCTTCTCAGTTTAACCAACGTGACTATCCCGTTACTAGATCCCTTTGTTGGATTTGATTTAGGAAAAATAAACCTCCTCTATTTAAGGTCTAGATCGAGGAATCAGGGAGGATGTGGCTGTTATTGCAACCAATCCAAGGGTCTTACCTAAAAGAAATTTAGCTCTATTTCCAACTCTCCAAATCAACCAATTGTTGATAAGTATGGGTGTGTGTGTATGTGTACACATGTGTGTGCGCGCACACACACACATGTATGTAGGTATACATACATACATATGTATATCTACCTATATATGTGTGTGTGTGTGTGTGTGTGTCTTTGAGTTAATCCAACCATAATTTCCTCAAATTCTCTGAATTTTGTCATTAATTGATGAAGGGCCGAATTATTGGCCTAGGAAAAGTCCTTGTGGCATCTGAGAATTTTTTTGAAATCATTCACATAGGGTTTCATTAAGATTCCCTGTGGCCAAACCATGAAACTACTCCAGCCGACAGTAAAATACCCTCCACTACCACGAAAGGAAATACAAAACAAAATGCAATGAGAGTGATGGATGCATAAAAGAGAAAGAACAACACCACAACCATAAGGCATTAAACGAAAAACAATGGGAGAACATGAGAGTCAACCAGAGATACCAAGGGATGTTTCCAATGGCGACCCCAACTAGAAACCCCAAGCTCAAACCCTACTAGAGAACTACCGAGTGAGACACACGCAGACTAAAACTTCTTCCTAGACCAGAGGCAATCTCATGTTGAACCACTCTTGGACTGGAGCTTCCCAAACCAGAGTCAATCTCATGTTGAAACACAAGAAAATGATCCATCGCTCTGCCTTGAAAACCACCTAAAGAGCTAAGAGCACTCACGCTCGAATGAATGCTCACACACTCAACATTAAACTTCACACATATGAAGAAGCCCCAAAGTATGAGGAGGAGGGCACACATGGTGGGAGGTCGAATCATTATGTCAAATCGCATCATGAACAAGGGTGTAAGGGATAAGGGATAATGGTGTAAGGGATAAGGGTGTAAAAATCGAAATGGGGTCATCCTTTCAAAACTTTTGTATTGGTCTTTCTTTAGGTAGTAATATTAGGATGTATCCCTACTTGTTGGTACAAACATATCACACTTGTTTTGTTCTCTAGAATAGTCCCATTGATGATAGTCCTTCAATGGAGGTGATGATGACTTGTCTCTCTCTAGATGTTTATGTAATGAACCTGAACTCTATCAAGTTTGTCTCATGTTGGATAGTCTTCATCATGCAAGTGTGGGGGCTAATTCCACTGGTCCTTTGGAGTTGGATGAGTAGGCTCTCCCTATCATGTAATGGTCTTGTCAAGCCATACTATCTATCTATGGATAATCCTCACTTTTTATCTTTCCATATATAATTATTTTAACAAAAATTCTTTGTGTAAGATTAAATGACTTTTTCTAGAAAATTAAAACTTTTGTGCTATCGTCTACCTTCATCGTTCCTTCTTTTAAAGCAATGGTGTTTTGAGATATTTGTTTCCCTCTGCTTTTCTTATTTTCCAATGTCCCTACACCTTGTTCAACACTTTACGATTGGTTGGTGGCTAGGGGTCCACATTGACCTCTCATGATCTTAGTTTCAAGATCACTAGTAGGTATGGTCTTCCCTGGTGAGTTCCCTCCATTCAAATATGCCTCTTAGTCTTCCTCCATCCTTTTTATTTGATGGTTTGTTTGTGAAATCAACAACCTTTACTCACACATAGGGAAAGGTTATGTATCTTTTTTTCTTTTTTCTTTCCAGATTGGGTTACTATCCATGATTCTAATTGCAACATGGCTTGTAATTTATTACTAGAGTTTGTTTCCCGTATTTTCATATTTACAAGAGTTTTTCCAATAACACATTTGTAATAACCGACTATGTTAAAATCACACATAGAGACATTTTCTCTTGAAATTTAGTATACATATTTATAGTGCAAATTATATTAGTAGCAACAACATATAAGTTCTACATGCATGTTCTCATAACATAATTTCTACATGGCTTTCCATATTCATGCATTATTATGAAACACAATATCTACATG